>JAFJYI010000464.1:0-210258 GCA_019022655.1 Acacia acuminata
CCTAGGCCTAGGCCTAGGCCTAGGCCTAGGCCTAGGCCTAGGCCTAGGCCCTAGGCCTAGGCCTAGGCCTGCCTAGGCCTAGGCCTAGGCCCTAGGCCTAGGCCTAGGCCTGCCTAGGCCTAGGCCTAGGCCTAGGCCCTAGGCCTAGGCCCTAGGCCTAGGCCTAGGCCCTAGGCCTAGGCCCTAGGCCTAGGCCCTAGGCCTAGGCCTAGGCCCTAGGCCTGGCCCTAGGCCCTAGGCCTAGGCCTAGGCCTAGGCCCTAGGCCCTAGGCCTAGGCCTAGGCCTAGGCCTAGGCCCTAGGCCTAGGCCTAGGCCCCTAGGCCCTGGCCCTAGGCCTAGGCCTAGGCCTGGGCCCTAGGCCTAGGCCCTAGGCCTAGGCCCTAGGCCCCTAGGCCTAGGCCCTAGGCCTAGGCCTAGGCCTAGGCCTAGGCCTAGGCCCCTAGGCCCTGAGGCCTAGGCCCTAGGCCTAGGCCTAGGCCTAGGCCTAGGCCTAGGCCTAGGCCTAGGCCCTAGGCCTAGGCCTAGGCCTAGGCCTAGGCCCTAGGCCTGGCCTAGGCCTAGGCCTAGGCCTAGGCCTAGGCCTAGGCCTGAGCCTAGGCCTAGGCCTAGGCCCTAGGCCTAGGCCCTAGGCCTAGGCCCCCTAGGCCTAGGCCTAGGCCTAGGCCTAGGCCTGGGCCTAGGCCTAGGCCTAGGCCCTGGGCCTAGGCCTAGGCCCTAGGCCTAGGCCTAGGCCTAGGCCTAGGCCTAGGCCTAGGCCTAGGCCTAGGCCTAGGCCTAGGCCTGAGGCCTAGGCCTAGGCCTAGGGCCTAGGCCCTGGCCTAGGCCTGGGCCCTAGGCCTGCCTAGGCCTAGGCCTAGGCCTGGGCCTAGGCCTGGGCCTGGGCCTAGGCCTAGGCCTAGGCCTAGGCCTAGGCCTGGGCCTGGGCCCTAGGCCTGGGCCTGGGCCTGGGCCTGAGGCCTGGGCCTGGCCCTAGGCCTAGGCCTAGGCCCTAGGCCTGGGCCTAGGCCTAGGCCTAGGCCTAGGCCCTAGGCCTGGGCCCTAGGCCCTAGGCCTAGGCCTAGGCCTAGGCCTAGGCCTGGGCCTAGGCCTGGGCCTAGGCCTAGGCCTAGGCCTAGGCCTAGGCCTAGGCCTAGGCCTAGGCCTAGGCCTAGGCCTGGGCCTAGGCCTAGGCCTGGGCCTAGGCCCTGGGCCTAGGCCTGGGCCTAGGCCTAGGCCTAGGCCCTAGGCCTGGGCCTGGGCCTAGGCCTAGGCCTAGGCCTAGGCCTAGGCCTAGGCCTAGGCCTAGGCCTAGGCCTGGGCCTAGGCCTGGGCCTGGGCCTAGGCCTAGGCCTAGGCCTAGGCCTAGGCCCTAGGCCTAGGCCTGGGCCTAGGCCTGGGCCTAGGCCCTAGGCCTAGGCCTAGGCCCTAGGCCTGGGCCTAGGCCTAGGCCTAGGCCTGGGCCCTAGGCCCCTAGGCCTAGGCCTAGGCCTGGCCTGAGGCCTAGGCCCTGGGCCTAGGCCTAGGCCTAGGCCTGGGCCTGGGCCTGAGCCTAGGCCTGGGCCTAGGCCTAGCCTGAGGCCTAGGCCTAGGCCTAGGCCTAGGCCTGGGCCTGGGCCTAGGCCTAGGCCTAGGCCTGCCTAGGCCTGAGGCCTGGGCCTGGGCCTGGCCCCTAGGCCTAGGCCTGGGCCCTAGGCCTAGGCCTGGGCCTAGGCCCTAGGCCTAGGCCTGGGCCTAGGCCTGGCCCTAGGCCTGGGCCTGGGCCTAGGCCCTGGGCCTAGGCCTGGGCCTGGGCCTAGGCCTAGGCCTGGGCCTAGGCCTGGGCCTGGCCCTGGGCCTGGGCCTAGGCCTAGGCCCTAGGCCTGGGCCTAGGCCTGGGCCTAGGCCTAGGCCTAGGCCTAGGCCCTGGCCCTGGCCCTGGGCCTGGGCCTAGGCCCTAGGCCTAGGCCTAGGCCCTAGGCCTAGGCCTAGGCCTAGGCCTAGGCCTAGGCCTAGGCCTGGGCCTAGGCCTAGGCCTGGGCCTAGGCCTGGGCCTGGGCCCTGGGCCTAGGCCTAGGCCTAGGCCTAGGCCTGAGGCCTAGGCCTAGGCCTAGGCCTAGGCCCTAGGCCTGGGCCTAGGCCTAGGCCCTAGGCCTAGGCCTGGGCCTGGCCCTAGGCCTAGGCCTAGGCCTGGGCCTAGGCCTAGGCCTGGGCCTGGGCCTGGGCCTAGGCCTAGGCCTGGGCCTAGGCCTGGGCCTGAGGCCTAGGCCTAGGCCCTGGGCCTAGGCCTAGGCCTAGGCCTAGGCCTGGGCCTAGGCCTGGGCCTAGGCCTAGGCCTGGGCCTAGGCCTAGGCCTAGGCCTAGGCCTAGGCCTAGGCCTGCCTAGGCCTGGGCCTGGGCCTGGGCCTGGGCCTGGGCCTGGGCCTGGGCCTGGCCTAGGCCTAGGCCTAGGCCTAGGCCTAGGCCTAGGCCCTGGGCCTGGGCCTAGGCCTGGGCCTGGGCCTAGGGGCCTAGGCCTAGGCCAGGCCTAGGGCCTAGGCCTAGGCCCTAGGCCTAGGCCTAGGGGCCTAGGCCTGGGCCTGGGCCTAGGCCTAGGCCTAGGCCTAGGCCTAGGCCTGGGCCTAGCCCTGGGCCTGGGCCCTAGGCCTAGGCCTGGGCCCTAGGCCTGGGCCTAGGCCTAGGCCTGGGCCTAGGCCTGGGCCTGGGCCTGGCCTAGGCCTAGGCCTAGGAGGCCTGGGCCTAGGCCTGGGCCTGGGCCTGGGCCTGGGCCTGGGCCTGGGCCTGGGCCTGGGCCTAGGCCTAGGCCTGGGCCTGGGCCTAGGCCTAGGCCTGGGCCCTGGGCCTAGGCCTAGGCCTGGGCCTGGGCCTGGGCCTAGGCCTGGGCCTGGGCCTGGGCCTGGGCCTGGGGCCTGGGCCTGGGCCTGGGCCCTGGGCCTGGGCCCTGGGCCTGGGCCTGGGCCTGGGCCTGGGCCTAGGCCTGGGCCTAGGCCTAGGCCTGGGCCCTGGGCCTGGGCCTGGGCCTGGGCCTAGGCCTAGGCCCCTGGGCCTAGGCCTGGGCCTGGGCCTGGGCCTGGGCCTGGGCCTGGGCCTAGGCCTGGGCCTGGGCCTAGGCCTGGGCCTGGGCCTAGGCCTGGGCCTAGGCCTGGGCCTGGGCCTGGGCCTGGGCCTGGGCCTGGGCCTGGGCCTGGGCCTGGGCCTGGGCCTGGGCCTGGGCCTGGGCCTGGGCCTGGGCCTGGGCCTGGGCCTGGGCCCCTGGGCCTGGGCCTGGGCCTGGGCCTGGGCCTGGGCCTAGGCCTAGGCCTGGGCCTGGGCCTGGGCCTAGGCCTGGGCCTGGGCCCTGGGCCTGGGCCTGGGCCTGGGCCTGGGCCTGGGCCTAGGGGCCTGGGCCTGGGCCTGGGCCTGGGCCTGGGCCTGGGCCTAGGGGCCTGGGCCTGGGCCTGGGCCTGGGCCTGGGCCTGGGCCCTGGGCCTGGGCCTGGGCCTGGGCCTGGGCCTGGGCCCTGGGCCCTGGGCCTGGGCCTAGGCCTGGGCCTGGGCCTGGGCCTAGGCCTGGGCCTGGGCCTGAGCCTGGGCCTGGGCCTGGGCCTGGGCCTGGGCCCTGGCCTGGGCCTGGGCCTGGGCCTGGGCCCTGGGCCTGGGCCTGAGCCTGGGCCTGGGCCTAGGCCTGGGCCTGGGCCTGGGCCTGGGCCTGGGCCTGGGCCCTGGGCCTGGGCCCTGGGCCTGGGCCCCTGGGCCTGGGCCTGGGCCTAGGCCTGGGCCTGGGCCTAGGCCTGGGCCTGGGCCTGGGCCTGGGCCTGGGCCTGGGCCTGGGCCTGGGCCTGGGCCTGGGCCTGGGCCTGGGCCTGGGCCTGGGCCTGGGCCTAGGCCTGGGCCCCTGGGCCTGGGCCTGGGCCTGGGCCTGGGCCTAGGCCTGGGCCTAGGCCTAGGCCTAGGCCTGGGCCTAGGCCTAGGCCTAGGCCTGGGCCTGGGCCTGGGCCTGGGCCTAGGCCTGCCTGGGCCTGGGCCTGGGCCTGGGCCTGGGCCTGGGCCTGGGCCTGGGCCTGGGCCTGGGCCTGGGCCTGGGCCTGGGCCTGGGCCTGGGCCTGGGCCTGGGCCCTGGGCCTGGGCCTGGGCCTAGGCCTGGGCCTGGGCCTGGGCCTGGGCCTGGGCCTGGGCCTGGGCCTGGGCCCTGGGCCTGGGCCTGGCCTGGGCCTGGGCCTGAGCCTGGGCCTGGGCCTAGGCCTGCCTGGGCCTGGGCCTGGGCCTGGGCCTAGGCCTGGGCCTGGGCCTGGGCCTGGGCCTAGGCCTAGGCCTAGGCCTGGGCCTGGGCCTGGGCCTAGGCCTGGGCCTGGGCCTGGGCCTGGGCCTGGGCCTGGGCCTGGGCCTGGGCCTGGGCCTGGGCCCTGGGCCTGGGGGCCTGGGCCTGGGCCTGGGCCTGGCCCTGGGCCCTGCCTGGGCCTGGGCCTGGGCCTGGGCCTGGGCCTAGGCCTGGGCCTGGGCCTGGGCCTGGGCCTGGGCCTGGCCCTGGGCCTGGGCCTGGGCCTGGGCCTGGGCCTGGGCCTGGGCCTGGGCCTGGGCCTGGGCCTGGGCCTGGGCCTGCCTAGGCCTGGGCCTGGGCCTGGGCCTGGGCCTGGGCCTAGGCCTGGGCCTGGGCCTGGGCCTGGGCCTGGGCCTGGGCCTAGGCCTGGGCCTGGGCCTGGGCCTGGCCTAGGCCTGGGCCTGGGCCTGGGCCTAGGCCTGGGCCTGGGCCTGGGCCTGGGCCTGGGCCTGGGCCTGGGCCTGGGCCTGGGCCCTGGGCCTGGGCCTGGGCCTGGGCCTGGGCCTGGGCCTGGGCCTGGGCCTGGCCTGGGCCTGGGCCTGGGCCTGGGCCTGGGCCTGGGCCTGGGCCTGGGCCTGGGCCTGGGCCTGGGCCTGCCTGGCCTGGGCCTGGGCCTGGGCCTGGGCCTGGCCTGGGCCTGGGCCTGGGCCTGGGCCTGGGCCTGGGCCTGGGCCTGGGCCTGGGCCTGGGCCTGGGCCTGGGCCTGGGCCTGGGCCTGGGCCTGGGCCTGGGCCTGGGCCTGGGCCCTGGGCCTGGGCCTGGGCCTGGGCCTGGGCCTGGGCCTGGGCCTAGGCCCCTGGGCCTGGGCCTGGGCCTGGGCCTGAGGGGCCTAGGCCTGGGCCTGGGCCCTGGGCCTGGGCCTGGGCCTGGGCCTGGGCCTGGGCCTGGGCCTGGGCCTGGGCCTGGGCCTGGGCCTGGGCCTGGGCCTGGGCCTGGGCCTGGGCCTGGGCCTGGGCCTGGGCCTGGGCCTGGGCCTGGGCCTGGGCCTGGGCCTGGGCCTGGGCCTGGGCCTAGGCCTGGGCCTGGGCCCTGGGCCTGGGCCTAGGCCTGGGCCTGGGCCTGGGCCTGGGCCTGGGCCTGGGCCTGGGCCTGGGCCTGGGCCTGGGCCTGGGCCTGGGCCTGGGCCTGGGCCTAGGCCTGGGCCTGGGCCTGGGCCTGGGCCTGGGCCTGGGCCTGGGCCTGGGCCTGGGCCTGGGCCTGGGCCTGGGCCTGGGCCTGGGCCTGGGCCTGGGCCTGGGCCTGGGCCTAGGCCTAGGCCTGGGCCTGGGCCTGGGCCTGGGCCTGGGCCTGGGCCTAGGCCTGGGCCTGGGCCTGGGCCTGGGCCTGGGCCTGGGCCTGGGCCTGGGCCTGGGCCTGGGCCTGGGCCTAGGCCTGGGCCTGGGCCTGGGCCTGGGCCTGGGCCTGGGCCTGGGCCTGGGCCTGGGCCTGGGCCTGGGCCTGGGCCTGGGCCTGGGCCTGGGCCTGGGCCTGGGCCTGGGCCTGGGCCTGGGCCTGGCCTAGGCCTGGGCCTGGGCCTGGGCCTGGGCCTGGGCCTGGGCCTGGGCCTGGGCCTGGGCCTGGGCCTGGGCCTGGGCCTGGGCCTGGGCCTGGGCCTGGGCCTGGGCCTGGGCCTGGGCCTGGGCCTGGGCCTGGGCCTGGGCCTGGGCCCTGGGCCTGGGCCTGGGCCTGGGCCTGGGCCTGGGCCTGGGCCTGGGCCTGGGCCTGGGCCTGGGCCTGGCCCTGGGCCTGGGCCTGGGCCTGGGCCTGGGCCTGGGCCTGGGCCTGGGCCTGGGCCTGGGCCTGGGCCTGGGCCTGGGCCTGGGCCTGGGCCTGGGCCTGGGCCCCTGGGCCTGGGCCTGGGCCTGGGCCTGGGCCTGGGCCTGGGCCTGGGCCTGGGCCTGGGCCTGGGCCTGGGCCTGGGCCTGGGCCTGGGCCTGGGCCTGGGCCTGGGCCTGGGCCTGGGCCTGGGCCTGGGCCTGGGCCTGGGCCTGGGCCTGGGCCTGGGCCTGGGCCTGGGCCTGGGCCTGGGCCTGGGCCTGGGCCTGGGCCTGGGCCTGGGCCTGGGCCTGCCTGGGCCTGGGCCTGGGCCTGGGCCTGGGCCTGGGCCTGGGCCTGGGCCCTGGGCCTGGGCCTGGGCCTGGGCCTGGGCCTGGGCCTAGGCCTGGGCCTGGGCCTGGGCCTAGGCCTGGGCCTGGGCCTGGCCTAGGCCTGGGCCTAGGCCTGAGGCCTGGGCCTGGGCCTGGGCCTGGGCCTAGGCCTAGGCCTGGGCCTGGGCCTAGGGGCCTGGGCCTGGGCCTGGGCCAGGCCTGGCCTAGGCCTGGGCCTGGGCCTGGGCCTAGGCCTGGGCCTGGGCCTGGGCCTAGGCCTGGGCCTGGGCCTGGGCCTGGGCCTGGGCCTGGGCCTGGGCCTGGGCCTGGGCCTGGGCCTGGGCCTGGGCCTGGGCCTGGGCCCTGGGCCCTGGGCCTGGGCCTGGGCCTGGGCCTGGGCCTGGGGCCTGGGCCTGGGCCTGGGCCTGGGCCTGGGCCTGGGCCTGGGCCTGGGCCTGGGGCCTGGGCCTGGGCCTGGGCCTGGGCCTGGGCCTGGGCCTGGGCCTAGGCCTGGGCCTAGGCCTAGGCCTAGGCCTGGGCCTGGGCCTGGGCCTAGGCCTAGGCCTAGGCCTAGGCCTAGGCCTAGGCCTGGGCCCTGCCTAGGCCTAGCCTAGGCCTGGGCCTAGGCCTAAACCCTAAACCCTAAACCCCCTAAACCCTAAACCCTAAACCCTAAACCCTAAACCCCCTAAACCCTAAACCCTAAACCCTAAACCCTAAACCCTAAACCCTAAACCCTAAACCCTAAACCCTAAACCCTAAACCCTAAACCCTAAACCCTAAACCCTAAACCCTAAACCCTAAACCCTAAACCCTAAACCCTAAAAACCCTAAACCCTAAACCCTAAACCCTAAACCCTAAACCCTAAACCCTAAACCCTAAACCCTAAACCCTAAACCCTAAACCCCTAAACCCTAAACCCTAAACCCTAAACCCTAAACCCTAAACCCTAAACCCTAAACCCTAAACCCTAAACCCTAAACCCTAAACCCTAAACCCTAAACCCTAAAACCCTACCCCCAAACCCGAGACCCCAAACCCTAGACCCCAAAACCCCAAACCCCAAACCCTAAAACCCCTAACACCTAAACCGTAAATCCTAAAAAATCCCAAACCCCAACCTCTGAGCCTCTAAAGTTTTCATAATAATCTTAATATATCCCTTCATATAAGCTAATTTATCTGTATTATTTCTTTTTTCTTTTTTTATGTCATATATTTTTTGTTTGAATTGTCTAGCTAATTCTAACAATAATTTACTCTGCCGGAAATTATGGGATGATCGCAATTGGAGAATCGCCCAGAATGAATCAGCTAATTCTAAAGCCTTAACTCACAATGCAAATGCTAGACACACTTCAATTTTTTGTGTATAGGCTTTATTAATAGGATCACCCTTTTGATAATTATTTTGATGTAAACACAAGTGCAAATTATGATTTTAAATATATATTCCCATTTTCATTTTTTTATAAAAATAAAAATAAGTAATAAGTACGGAGTAATTAAAAAAATTATTTAAAAAAAAAAAAAAAAATCCTCTCCTTCCCATCTACCAAATGGGCTTAGGGTCCAAATCCAATGAACGACCGCGCCTAATCACACCTGGGGAAAAAAATCTCTTGCCTTCTGGACTCAATTTATATCCCAAAAAAAAAAAAAAAAAAAAACCCCTTTCGCGCTCCTCGCCTCTCACCGTCATAGCAGCCTGCATCGACTTGGATCTTCCTCCAGATTCCGTCCCCACCTTCGTGCTGCTTAGTTTTTCTTGATATCTTCCAACTGTTTCCTCAGACTTACAAGGAATTTTCTGATAGTTGCTTCTTCAGCTCCCTGTGGGCTCATAGGCGGGGGAGATCCATTTCCCGGGTTACAGAGGGGTTCGGTAAACATGATAATTAAACACACAACCTACCAAATAATAACTTGCCCTTTTACTCTGACTCAATTAATTTCTGATATAAAATTTTTTTATGACCGTGGCAGAATCACCAGGCACTTATCGGTTTCACTGAGGTATAACCTCTCGGCTTGGCCGATAAAGGTCAGAGTTTGGAACTTTCCCCTGTTCGAATCCTTTTTCTCTTTTAATCTGTGGAAGATGTCATTTAATTGCTTGTTTGGGTCTTTTGATTTCTTAAATCCTTTAGACTTCAGAGTATTATTTTTCCTGTTGATGGTACTTTTATTGTCAAACGTTAGTGCGAGCTTTTACTACTTTTAATCTATGATGCACGGGCACAAAATGCCCTAATCGACGACTTCGAGCAGCAGCATGTCTCCACAATCATCTCTCTTAACTCAGTGAACGGTAAATCCCAAATCGACGTCCATTTCCCAAATCGACGACGCCGTGATTCGCCGTCTCTCCCAAATCGTGCGTGAGTGTTTTCTGCGGTTCTCCCAAATCGAAGCGACTGGACTCGACGCCATCTAAGACTGAGTGTTATCTTCTTCCTCCGTCTTTGGGCGCGATATCTGTGAGACTGTGACTGACTGACTGTGTCCCACTCAATGTCTGTGTTCTTCCTCCGTCTTTAAGCTTAAACGCCGACTGTGATTGTGTTTTTAATAGCTGTGATTCTTTCGTGTCTCACTCTCTCTCTGTGATCGCAATATCACTCCCCTCCCCTGTTTGTGTCTCACTCTCTCTCTCTCTCTCTGTGATTGTTTATGCCGACTGTGATTGTGTTTTTATTACTTCCCTCCCCTGTTTCCCTGTCTTTTCCGATTTCCCTTTGTTTCTTAATTTGGTTTTTATTGACTGTGATATTTTTTATTGAAGTCACTATCTCAGAAATGCCGTGTCGGTGTCGGTGCTACATAGCTTTTAATGTGGTTCGCTTAGTTGCATGTTGTTGAGCTGTTTTTGCTTGCCATCTTTTTCTGTGCATTCTCGCATGTTGTATAAAGGTAACTTGGTTAGTAGAAGGGATCTTATATGGGGTTTCCTTAATGTATATCAAATTATTGGAATGTTAGACAAATTGGATGATGTTTTTAAAAGTATCCAGTATAATTTAATTAATAGTTATTGTAATTTACTTAAACATGTATTAACATGGTGTTTATGTCTTGCAGTTTTAATGACAATGGAATGCTCCATCAAAGCAAAAAGATTCTGGTGAGGTGTGTGATTGAGTCGAGTTGACTCCAATGGGGAAGGAGGGTGATCTCTGGGATGATTCTGCTCTTATCTGTGCCTTTGATCAGGCTATCTCTACTTACAAGGTTCTCAACCTACAAATGTGTCATACATGCGTATTTCAATTTCTTTCACTAATTTTATATGTTTATTTCATCATAAACATTTTATTAATTTTGAGGTTCAACTAAGGCTCTGATTTCTGCATATTTCTATTCATTTAATATCAACATCAGTTGGTAAAGGCAGTGAAAGCATTTATAACACAACCTTTCTTTCTGTTTCCTTCCCCCTTGATCAAAGGCTCATCTGTAGCCCGTGCCTCTCAAGTGTAATATAAAAAACTTGCTGTGTCATCTATGCATACTTATTGCCATTTTGTAGTATATGTTGTCCTTGCCTATAGCGCAATGAATGGATGCACCATGCATGGTTAGATGAGAACTGCAGTTACTTAATATATCTGTCGTGAAGTGTTAAAATCATGTTTTCCTATGTTGCATGGGAAATTTGATATTTGGTTATTCCATGATTGTTTTGGTGATGTTGATTTTGATTTTGAGGTGGCCTTTTAATTATTTCATTTCATTGTGAATCCTGCAACAGATAATGCACAGCAGCAAAAGCAAGAATAACTCGGTCGAGACAAGGCAAATGACTAGCAGCATTGGAGAACTTGATTCTAAGTCTAACAACGTTTATGAAAATCTTGAGACTGGAAGGTAATGTTTATTCCATTGTGCTTTCTCTCTCAACCAGGTCAGACTGTGATTAAGTAGACCTGAGCTTGTTTTGTAGACCTAAAACCTGAGTCTAGCCTGTTAGCCTATATATGGTTTTTTAGGTTTTTTTAGGCTCACGCCTGGGTTTGTTAAAAGCCTGCCCTGAAATCTGGTTTAAAGGCCTGCTTAAAATTATTAAAGCAGGCCTTTAAATAGGCTTCAATTAAGTAGGCCTTTTAAGGCAAAGGCCTGCTGAAAGTTAATTAACATAGCTTTTAATCTCTTTCCATACTTTATCAATATATCTTTTTATAGTTGTTTCTGCAATAACAATCCTGGCAACATTGAAAATTGTAAATGTTATATAGTTCTGATGATCTCTTATGCTTTATTAAACACAGCAATGCTGATGAGATGAGCAGCATTCCTGGTAATGCACATCCAGGAGAGATTGGTAATGGTTCATACTTGGAAGAAAATTCTTGTCCAGACTCACTAGCTGGTCAAAACTTGGGAAACTCTGGGGATGGGCATAACAACTTTTCACATACACAAGGTGTGGAGGATTATAACCGATTAGTTGGTCAGTACTATGAACTTGAGGAGCAGCGACAGAAGATTTTAGAGCAGCTTAATCGATACAGTGGATGGAATTACCAATATACTGATTCTGTTTTTAATTCTGGTGTACCGCATTATAATTTCCAGAGTTCAATGTCTGAATACCATGTTTCTGATCCAAATGTACTCTGTTCATGTTGCCCATGTTGTAGTCGATGCCTGTCACCTCCATGTACATCAGTACCTGGTTGTTCTTTGGGTGGAACTTCTGTTGGCAAACCTTGTAATAATTATTCTGTAATGACCTGTCCTGAAAAGTCATTTCCACAAGATGATAAAATCCTTAAAACAGCAATGGAAGTTGCTGAGAGGGCAATGTCTACCATTAGAACAACCATCTCTGGCAATTCTGATAAAATAGAAGGTAACTTTGCCTCCCAAAGTAGACATGCATGAATATCATGGTTGCAGTAAATAGATTATTGATGAAGTTATCCATTCTTATTGTTTTCTAATGAAGGTTTTGTCATTGTTATGAATTGGCTTTTTGAGATGTATGCTAGAGCCATTTTTATGCGTGGAGAAGTGAAAATATAATTTCAACAATATGAATTGGCTTTTTGAGATGTATGCTAGCGCCATTTTTATGCATGGAGAAGTGAAAATATAATTTCAACAAAATTCTATCTTTTAATTCTCAAAGAAATTGAGTCAGAAGCTAGAAATATTTTATTTCCAGGGAAAAAAAATGGTTTTGGTCCTGTAAGACCCATGGTAAAATTTCCAAGCTTCATGTGTTTAGACATTCCTTGGAAATTTAAGCCTATAATTCTTTGTACGTCCATTATGGTTTTCTCTGTTTTGTAATTGTAGTTGTACTGTTGTAGCCTGTAAGGCCTTTGAATAATAAACAGGAGGGCGTGTGAAGAAGCATGCTGTAGTTGCTTAAATTGATATGTGAACACTTTATCTCTGTTTATTTAGTTTCTATATCAGGTCATCGCTACCTTAATTGAAGCATGCAATCAGCTATCTCAGCGTCTGTTGGATTGGAACTTAAACTTTGTGCAGCTGTATTCCTTCTCCTTTCTTTGTTCAATTGATTGATTGGTGAAAATGTACAAATCTTGAAATTTTAAACTCGTACTTCACTCTTTTGTTTCAGTGGCTTTTCATTATTACCGGTGAATTTTATCTTGATTCTAGAGGTTCTCTTGATCCACTGCCTAATTTTATTTTCTTTATTGATTCTATTCAGAACAAAGGACAAGCCACTCTGAACTGGATCAACATAATGGCTCGGAAACAGATCTTACAACTGTTTTGAATGCTTGGTATTCTGCTGGCTTCTACACTGGAAAGTACGTCTTTACTTTTTGCCCAAGTTTTATTTCTTCAGTGATTGCAGAATTTTAATTCGATTTTCATGGGAACTCTAATTGTTTTGGTGTATCTATTAGGTTATTGATGAGAATTTTTATGTGATTTTGCAAAATAGTTATCTACGTCATAATGATTTTAACTAGCACCTTGGTGTTTATGTAGATTAATTATACATTTTAGTCTAAATCACTGCTTTGGTTAACTCATTGAGTAGTTGCTCTCTCTCTCACACACACTTTAAACCCTCATTTCTGATGGCCATTTGTTTCTAATTGTTTTCTAATTGCACTTTTGTTAGAACTTTTCTTGTTGGTAAAGTTTACGTCTGATTCTCAACCTCTCTATCTCAAATCATTTCTTATAAAGCACTAAAATATGTAGTACATACAATATGTAACACTTAAGTTGTTTGTCCTATGTGGAAGATGACATTTGGATTGTATAACTTCTTGCGCATTTAGTTGTAGATCAAATTTTTTAGTGTTGCTATATCAATTTTGTCTTGACATTCAGTTTTGAAATGGTGGACTATATCACTCCAAAAAAGTTACTGAATTTGCAAAACTTTAAATTCTCACATGGTTCTTTTTGTAATGTTTGAACTCTAGTGATAATATGACTCAATAGTTTAAATTGATCAAATCAACATATTTTATATTTTAATACCTAGATTTTGAAACTGTCTTGGAAACAGGTTCCTTACTCAACAACCCATTGCAAACAGAAGACGGGAGTCATAATGCCCGCTATAACTTTTGTCAAGGCAAAATGGTTTTAATACAAAACCCTAGTGTCCAGCGGCTGTTACAAGTCTGCATATTCTCACAATATAGAGAATGTTGGTTTTCGTGGTAGGTTTTTTTCATTACTTACTTGACATGAATTTTTTGGTCGTGTACTTGGATCTGTATACGAGCCTAGGCTATGTTTGCCTTGTTATATTGGTTTTCTCTCTCTTTTTTGTGGATTTCCAGCCTCCCAAGTGGCTGGATCGATGGGTCACCTGGCCGAGTGGTATGTGTCGAGCTGTCATCATGTCTAACTGGTCATTCATTTCTCATCCATTTATGTATGTTTCACTACAGCACCATTTTGCATTTTTCAAACGTAACACGAAAGACACAAGGGGCTAGCGCGAGGCAGTGACAGGCGGCAAAAGCATTTTCCTCTCCAATGAATCCCTATTAACTTTTTGTCTTTTTCAGTGAAGATTCAAGAATGAGGATTGCCAGAAAAAAAAAAAAAAAGGTTTTGTGATTGTAGTTGTGATTAATTTTCAAACGTAGCTTAACAAGTTAGCATAAATAAAGAGAAGGGTAAAGTTGTCCATGCAAAAATAATTTCCCTGGTAATATTAAAATCTCTCTCCACTTCCTTCTGATCAATCCAAACAAGGTAAATACAATAACCTTTCCATTAAGATTTCTCTCATCCCCTTTCCTCAGTCGAACCAAACAAACACTTTGATTCGGTAAACATTACAAACCTTACCTAGTAATCTACTCAAATAAAGATTAATTCATTTTTTTCTTGTACAGATCATAGGAAAACACTATGGCTTTGATGACCCAAGAAAGATTGCGATTGGGAGGTAGGGAAATGTTGACGGCCGATGGGGAGGGATAAGACGAAACATATAGAGTGGAGCATGGTGATGCCGGGCAGGCTTGCCACGGATCAGTGATCGATGTCGAACCCTCCAAAACTTTTTTTGAATAGTGGAGCATGGTGTTGAATAGACTTTTTTTAATTGATTTAAAAAATTTAATTATTAAGTCACTTGTTGTTGTTGTGTCATCTTGTTAATAATGTCAAGATTAAAAGTTTAGTTTATAAACTTAAAAAACTAAAATGCTAATTGTTATAAATTTAAATGACTAAATGTATATTTTACTTTATTTTATTTTTTGAATAAGGACTCTTAACACCTTTTGATAATTACATTTCATCCAAATATATGCATGATTTTTTTAATTATGATGCCAATACCGAAAAGCAATATTTTTCAAATTTTCTTTCTATTAATTTTTTTTGTTAATATATAGTTTTTAATTTAGTTAAATTAATTTGTTTACATTATATGAATAAGAACAACGCCAATAAAATATTCAATTGTATAAAAAACATAAGAAAAACATCAATAAAATATTTAATTGTATAAAAACATGGATATATAAAATTAAGGGAGAATCACATATAAAGATAGTTGAATTACCCAAATTCTAATTTGGGTTACTAAACCTAACAAATTATTAATTAGGTTATGTAACATAATTAGGAATTTAGAAATTGGATCAAATTACCTTTGTATCCCTTAATTAATAAAATTAGACCCTTCTGCCTATTATTAATTAACAAATTATCAAAATCAGAACTTTTGAATGTAGAAGATACAGGAATTTGAATAAGTATTTGTAACATCACAGGCGCTCGCTTGTGGATATTATCCGCTTTGGCACACACAAGGCCTCACGGTTTTGTTTTTTGCTAGGCCTAGCCCATCAAAACGCGTCCACAAGGGAAAGGTTTCCGCGCCCTTATAAGGCATGCTTCGTTTGCCTTCACAGTCGATGTGGGACTTCACACAATCCACCCCCCTTGGGGCCCAACGCCCTGGCTGGCACAACGACTCGAGCCTTAGCTCTAATACCAATTGTAACATCCCAAGCACTCACTTGTGGATATTGTCCACTTTGGCACATACAAGGCCTCACGGTTTTCTTTTTGGTTGGGCTTAGCTCATCAAAACGCATCCACAAGGGAAAGGTCTCTGCACCCTTATAAGGGCGCTAAGCAAACAACCCAAACGCTCGCTTGTGGACGTGTTTTGATGGGCTTAGCGCCCTTATAAGGGTGCAGAGACCTTTCCCTTGTGGACGCATTTTGCTGGGCTAGGAGCCCAGCCAAAAACAAACCGTGAGGCCTTGTGTGTGCGAAAGGGAACAATATCCACAAGCGAGCGCCTGGGATGTTACAATATTGCTTCAAAATCATTCGGAATTTTGTGTCTCCTAGAACATATAATAAGCATGCCTTTTCTACTACAAGTAAATCATTAAAACTGGGTGTGGGGTAGCACTGCGCTTGAAATTGTTATGGTTGTGGATCATCAAGCAAGTACAACAAGAATCTGAGATGCGGCTGCATCGAACCACAGGGTTCGCCTTAATCAGCAAAGACAACAACGAAGAACTAAGTGGAACCCTTACCGTAACCGATTCAACCATCTTCTTCTGGTTCATTATCATAAACATAGTTCCTTACAGCAACAACGGCGGCTTTTAACGGTAGCAAAAGTGGCGGTTTCTCACAACGGCAAAAGCGGCGACTTCTCATGGTGTCATCCCCGCTCCTCAAGGCACATGAGAGAGAGAGAGAGAGAGAGAGAGAAAGAGAGAGAGAGAGAGAGAGAGAGAGAGAGAGAGAGAGAGAGAGAGAGAGAGAGAGAGAGAGAGAGAGAGAGAGAGAGAGAGAAGAGAGAGAGAGAGAGAGTAGACGAGTACGGTGGACAGTACGACATCTGACTTCTGGCTTTTCCTTTCTTCTTTTCTTTAGACCATGGGTTAAGGGTATTATTGGAAAATAATCAACATTTAAATATCCTAAATTGGGTCACTGACCCAATTTAAGATTTGTTGAGTTTACCAGCCTTATATAGGATTTCTCTATTTCAACCATCTTTATATGGGATTCTCCCCAAAATTAACAAGTTGACATAATCCTAACATTTTTTTGCTGGGAAAAAACAATAAAAACAAATTTTAACATAAATTACCCTCGAGTTTATGGTTCTAGCAGGCAATCTAGCTGCCAAAGTCTTGCAGAGAGCGGGGATCCCTTCTAGAAATGTTTTGCCAAGTAGAAGATTAAGAAAGCAATCTGTTCGCTTGTTGGCTGGAGTCGAAGTAGCGGATAGATCAACAGATAGGTTGCAGCGGATTCGGGCATTTTGTCTGGTTCAAAAAGAGGTAGTGGCGGGTCTTTCATTTTCTTTTTCTCAAGAATGTAAGAAGCCAATACATTGGAGATGTGATGCTGTTAAATGTAAAAAGGAATATACACCTACTCACCTGAAGTTCAATTCCTTTCTTAGGTTCCCTAGTAACAGATGTATTCTTCCCATCCCATCCATGAGAAAAATAAGCGCTAGGAACATAAGAAGATTTATTTATATAATATTAGCCAGCTTTCACTCTCTTTCTCCCCCTTAAAGCCCTCTCTTGATTTATCTCCGATCTAATTCAATTTTGGAGGATTAGCTGATTTGAGCGATCTGATCTCTGGTTTTGCCGTTTTGTTCATGGTATTTGTTTTGAGACAATATTCATGGCAATTTGTTTGCTATTGTTTGGTAGATTGAATTCCTACTATGAATGTTCACGTATTTTATTTTTGATTTTCTCATTTACCTGTACTAGTACAATAATTTTGAATCTCGGGTTATTGTTGATTCGGTGACCTTGTTGTACCTTCTGGTGTATTGTAGTTCTTGAAGGAGAGATAGGAGTAGAGGGATTCGATTCATTAATGGATGCTCCTGTGCCTCCAGGGGCATCTAGACCCGGCGATAACACTTCGCCACCACCCCCAAATTACAATTCTAATTTCAGAGGCTTTCTCGATTCTCTAGCTGATAATATGCAGAATTTGAATCTTAATCGGCCTCCCATGAACTCCAATCTTGCTACAAGACCTCCCCCATTTGGCCAATCACCCGCATTTCCATCTTCATCTCCTTCCCCAGGGATTCCTGGCCCCTTACCACCATTTTCACGACCTAGTCCACCTCCAGTAGCTCAGTTAAGACCTCCAGTGCCGGGGTATGGGCCACCATAAATTTTGTGCCTGGGAGGCCAACTGAGCCACCTACTATCCAACCTATGTTTTTAGGGTTCCAACCCCTTCCTAGTACTCTGCCATCATCTACAGGCAGTACAGCCGCACCAGCTTCTGGGGGACCTTATCCTGGCAGAGTGGCAGTTCTCTGCCAACCCATCCCATTGGGCCTCCGCTATTAAATTTTGTCAAAATCAAAGACAATGCGTGTGGTTCACGTGGAGGGCAAATGGCGGACTTCAAGGGATGGCCAATCAGAGGGAGTGGAAACCAATGATGGGGTGCGTGTACTAAAAAGCACCCCAAGTACATAACCCTAACTCTCTTTCACTTTTTCACAAATGTTCAGCGGAAAAAAAAAAAATCTAATCAGCAACCCGAACGCTCTGATAGCATGTTGAGATTGAATGATCACATTAAAGCACAAGAGAAAAACAAATATTATTGATCCTTATAAATAAAAGAGAATAAAATTATATAGGCAAACTAATAGAGTAACCCTAACTTAAAAAATTAATCTAATTAGATCAAATCAAATCATAATATCTTCAAATCATAATATCTTAAGATATATTTCTAAAATATAATATCCATATCTAATCTTAATAAATACTGAACGATATCCCTAATAGTAATAATTAATTAATATTTCTAAACTTGATTTTCTCAACATTTATTTCCTTGTTATCATGCCCCTCGTTCTAGATTCTTGAAGGGCTTAAGAGATAGAGAAAATGATGGGTGACATTAAATGCTAAAAATGGGAGGTAGTGAAAGAGATCATCTGGTTAGTGAAAGGAAGATAATAAAGCTTTTGAAGGAGGGTGCTGATGGAAGTGGAATAGAGTATTAATGGAACTCCAATGCTTCCTTTGTGTAAAGGTTGGCGGTCCTCCCCCAAGAGTGAGATGGGGACTTCTACAAATGCTATAGCAAGCTTATGGACACAGAATAAAAAACAACAGTAGAAAGTAAGACAAGGATAATGGGGGTGGTGGTATTTCCCACCCCAATACCCCCTTCTAATGGTCCTTGTACTGCCTGACATGGTAGTAACCTCATATCCTGCCCATTTTCCCCCTCATGCTCCACGTCAGTACCTTTTACATATCAGGCCTGGCCTTTTTATGTTGTTGCACAGGTCTTATGGGTCATAACTCCTTTAAGACCTGATATACACCGCACTTACCTTCTCTGTAAAGCCTATCCTTCTGACAACGGTTAAGTAATAAGTCTGTTGAGTTATCACTTATCACCCCTTCAAGTCTTCCCCTTTTAGTGTATACCTCACCTCCCCCCCCCCCACCCACACAACAAAAAAAAGCCCATTGTTCTTACCATCGTTAAGTAAATCTTTGTTAATTATTTGTGGATCAGGATTCAGGAATTAAGGACACGGAAGACATGATTTTAAATAAGATTAGAAGTATTTTAATTAAGAATAAATTATGAGATGGGCTCTTGTATCCTATTTGATCTTTTTACATTTCTTGTTTTTCTTTTGTTTTTATGTTGGTGTATAAAAAAAAATTAAATGTTATAAATATTTTAATTTTTTATTTTGAATTGCACTAGTTATCAGTTTAATTATCTTTTGTTAAAATTATAACACCTTGTGTCAGGGTTAGCGTATTATCTTTAAATTGTAAATGTCATATCTTTTCCCCTTCTTTACTGTTGCTACTAGTTCTATATTTCAAACGCCCTAGGCTTGGGGAATCTAATATCTATTAACTTTGCCATAGTAAACGAATGACTAAATGTAAAATGGTCCCTGACATTTCAAGCATTGCATTCATCCATAAGCCTACACTAGTAATTGAAGGCTCATAATTGGTTTTATTAATATCTAACTTGCCTCTTCCCATGGAAACCCTTTGGGCTTTGAAGTTTGAACAACATCAGACCTCCATTCCTTATGCTCAATTTCAGTGTTAATTAGTAGAAAGGGGGCAGCAAGTATCAGACTACTTGCCTTTGAAACTATGCTAAAAGATCTCTTGGTCATAAAGGACCTAGCACCCTATGAGAGGGCATTTAACCCAAAAGTTTAAGCCATTAAATGAAGGCTCGTAACTGGTTTTATTAATCCCTCTGACATGTTGATCTTGTTAAACTTCAGGAGGCTCATAAATTGCTTCAACCAGCAGACAAAGCATTCAAGGAAATGGCAATTGAGTTTGCTGAATATCAGGTGATTTGAGATTCTTTTTCCCTTTTGATCTGGTTGGGATTGTGAGCATTTAATGATAAGCATGATAAAGGTATGCTAATTACAATTGTTTCCTCATGTTGTAGGTCTGTGTTGATGTATTTCTCACTACCCAAACTTATGTAGACATTGCTTCCATATCTGTCATTCCAAGAACTACTGGCGGACAGGTATGCATTGTATTTCTGGCTTTTGTTTCTGTATGATTGTGTTGTGAAGAAAATAGAGAGAAGAAATAGAAGAGAACAAGGGAAATACATAGATAGATAGAAGAGATTAGGAGAGAAAACTTGAAATTTCAGATTTGCGTTTCACCAGAATTATGACTATATAACTTACTAACTTTTCTCCATTACATTATTAACTGTTGTCCCAATATTACCACCCCCCCCCCCCCCAACACACAAAAAAAAAAAAAAAAAAACAACAACAACAAATTTGGGAATAAGTTTGGCTTAATGAGTTGAGCCCACGTGATCAGTTTAGCCAAAATCCTATTCTTAAATGAACGGACCCTAAGTCTGACTATCACCGAGCTTTTATTGCATATAAATGTGAACTCTTGCATCAATGAAATTAATGATCGGAGCATTCACTTTACTCTTCTCGCTTCGACTCCTTTTTGTCTCTCGATGTGTAAACCGTAAAAGATAAGAAAATTGTAACACCCCCAATTTCTAACAATTATCATAATATAAAATTTCAATGATTTTTATAAATGATTACGAAATTCGAAATAAACAATCTTGGGTAGTGATAAATTCCAATTTTAATATATTTTATCCCGCCTTATTCATTTATTTTGGGAGCTATTTTAGGTTAATTTGGATTTATTAGATAATATTTGAATTGTTAGCCAATTTTAGGAATTAATATAAATTTGAATTAATTATGAGATTATTGGGCTTAAATTATTGGAAAATTTTATATAAAGACGGTTGAAATAGAAAAATCCTAAAATAGGATAGTAAATTTAATAAATCTTAAATTGGGTTAATAAACCAATTTAGAATATTTAAATATTAAAAATTTTCCAATAATACCCTTCATGTATCGTCCAAAGAGAAAACAATGGAGTCTCTGCCTGGCTCGGTTGCTTCTTCCTTCTCATCCTTCTTCTTCCCTACTCTCCAAGGTCATCATTCTTCTACTCTCTAACATTCGCTTCTATACACAATTATTTCCTTTCTCTATTCGGTTCTTTTTGCAACAGTTGTGTCGAGCCCATCAACTTCATCTCTTCTCACAATACTCCACGGTTTGTTCAAGAATCGCATGAACTTAGGCTTGTGCTCGAACCAAAACTCCCACCAGTCATACATATATACACATATACCACCTATGATTGTGAGCTTTTATGCCTTTATCTCTGTAACAACATATTTATATAGCATTACCCAAATCGGTTGAGGGATGAAGATTAAATTCAAGCCTCCAATGAATTTTCTGTCATTAGAGTTTTTACATAGCACGTAAATAATATATTCTACCTCCAATTTTGTTTTTTTAATAACTACAGGATATAAAGGTAATTTGACCCAAATTCTAAATCCTAATTGTGTCACATAACCTAATTAATAATTTGTTAAGTTTAGTAACCCAAATCATAATTTTCCTATTTCAACCGTATTTATATGAGATTCTCCCTAAATTATTTATATCTTAATTGTTATCTTGTAATTAAATAATATTTCTTAAGATATGATAGATTACGATTTTATCATATTAGAAGATCCTATGGTGCAGGATTTTTTTAGGGAAGCTAAAAGGAAATCCAATGGTGGAATTTTATTGAGCTTCTTATATTTTAATGGGCTTAAGATGGTACCCAAAAATCCTCTCTTCATCCTATTAATTAACCTAGCCACCAAGAGGAGTTTCACGCTCTCATTGAAGAGCGGAGAGCCGCACGCACGCGAAGCATATTCATGCTGAAAGGAGATACAGCCGCAATACTCACAGGACTGATTTAATTCATCGATCTCCTACGTGGGCCCACCATTGTTTCCTATTCAATCAGTTGGATCTTCAATTCTTCAATTAAAATGGGCGTGAGTTGCATAATAATGGGAGGAGGAAGCGTCGTGATCGCAAACCGTTTGATTTAATTCAATCAGTTGGATCTTCAATTCTTCAATTAAGATTTTGAAATTATTTAGTTTTAGATAATTTTGAATTGCTTTCTCGAAAACAATCTAGTTTTAGATGGTAGACAAATCATTTATTTCGGATTTAATTGATAATTTGGAATTGAACTGTGCTAAGATATTTGTTAGGATTTTTGCTTGCAAACCGTTTGATTGTCAATTATATTAATAATTGAGTTTTCATTATTAATTTAATTGTCAATTTAGGTTTATCCTCTTGGTTGTTTAATTAGGTTGGTTAATTATCTAGTTGTTTAATTAGGCAATTGTGAACATAATTCCCAAAACTATCTTGGGACTATTTTAACTAGTTTTAATGGGTTTAATTAACTAGCGCTCATTCCATTATGAGTATTCTAGTGGATTAGGCGTTTTTGAACTTGAGGGTTTCCCATGTTTCAATTAGATAATTAAATTTATTAATTCTAATATTTCATTAATCCCTTTGGTCTAATTAATTGATTTAGGCTAAGAAAGTTAACTCCATGTGAATCTTAAGTTGTCCCCTTTATCATCATAAATGAACTAGATTTTCGTTGTTTGATTTGCTTTTATTCAATTTTCTCTTCTTAGGATTTTAATTATTCTCTCATAACAAAAACCCCCCAAATTTGCATCTACATCTAGATTAGTTCCATTCTCATATAGGTTTTAGAGTAATTATTATCTTACATTTAGTTAGTTTAGTTTTATTTCATTGCATTTTTCATCACCTACATTCAACTTTAAGAAAAACCCACATATTGCTCCTTGGGAGAATGACCTAGGTTGACCCTAAATTGCATAATTAATTTGGACCTAGTTTAATTGATTGCTTTAAAGACAAAAGCAGTTCATCAGATAGAGTTACCGCCGCACTTGTACTGGGACAAGTGCAAGGCTACTTATTATAATAACGTAAATCCAAACTTAAGCAAAAATGTGTTTTATTCTGAACAAAATAAAATAAAATAAAACAGAATTAACTGAAGGTGCTTCCTCACTTCTCACTACTAGCTCCAACCCTTGGCACCTATTTCACTGAAATTTTGCTCCCTCGAAGGATCATCACAGCCCATGAGCATAAACATCAGCAATTGCTGGTAATCCTAATAAAACACAATTTAAATGGCACAAATAAATTAATCAAAGCAAATATATATAATTATGTGGTAATTGCATCAAACATTAATCATTATCTTCTTAGATTTATTTAGACCGGAAACCGCGTCTATTTAGTGGGAAGAGAACCATGGTAGACACGGGAAACCCATCGATCCACAATTAATCAAATTGGTCATAAAATACTTCTTCCTAGTGTGCACATCTCTTCCCAAAGTTGCTACTAGTGTCCCGAAAAACCTTGTCGACACCACTTTGGGAAGAACGGATATCATCGGTTCACATCAAATAATATATCGAGGGCATAAAGCCCGATTGTGTTCATCACTTTGGGAGGTACCGTCCCAAAGCTATCCTCCCATTTGTTAAATTATTTTAAAATACCCACATAATAAAATTCCTAAATTATTTCTATTATTTAATTATCTTTTATATACTCTTCTATTATTTAATTAAATATAGGATACAAGGATATTTTGATATAAAATCTATTCATATCCTATTTTATTGTGTAGAAGATATTATATAAAGAACGAAATAAAAGGGAATCAAATAATATAGCATAGCACAGGCGCACAACTAGTATCTAGGTTAATATAGTATATTGTGTTATCTATAATATATTGCAATTAAAGCAAAGAAGGCGTGGACCCCACGAAGCAATTGTATTCAACACGAAAAGAAACTAGAGATGCACAGGGAAATTCAATCCAAGCAATTGGATTCAATCATATACATATACAATTTAAGCACGAAGGTCGAGGCAAGGCAATATTATTCAATCACAAAAAAAAAAGAAGGAACACACAGGTGTATATATATATATATATATAATTGAAGCACGCAGGCCGAGGTGAAGCAATTGTATTCAATTGATAAAGAAGGAACGCACAGGTGTGTGTATATATATATATATAATTGAAGCACGCAGGCCGAGGCGAAGCAATTGTATTCAATTGATAAAGAAGGAATGCACAGGTATATGTATATAATTCAAGCACGAAGGCCGAGGCGAAGCAATCGTATTCAATTCATAAAGAAGGAATTCGACAAATTGATCACAAGTTATATTGTTCTGGGGATTAGGATTACATGGTCTCCATTTTTGCTAGCCTCCTAGAAAATAATTTGATGAGAGTACGGAAGGAGGATGCAGTGGCGGAGAAGAAAAGTATCAAGCATTTTTTTAGGTTTAGGTGGCTAGACCTAAGTTTATAATTATTTAGGGTTTTAGCTACAGGTTGGGCTCTTTAATTATTGCCAATTAATAAATCAACAATACAAACATTATTAATTTCTAGATTTTATTATATTATTATTATTATTATTATTATTTTATTATTATTATTATTATTTTATTCTATTATTATTATTATTATTTCTATTATTAATCAAGGGTATTACAAAAATATAGGTAGTTAGTGAGGCATGGGAAATCATTGGGCAGTGCATAGGAAGTCTGCAATCAAATGTCTTATGTTTAATCTAATGGCTTAGTGTACTACTCAGACTAGAAACTCTCTCTTTCTCTCGTCTCCTTTACTCTGTTTCTCATTGTTATCGTTGTTCTCTCATTTTCCTACCTTATTCTCCTTCTCTTCACCTCTCTTTCTATACTACTATGACACCTTCTTCCTCAAGTATTTCTATCATGTAAATATAAAAGGGGGTACAAGTTAGTTAGTTCTTTATGATTTAGATATATGTGACTTGACTGTTAGGCTTTAGACTAGTATAAATAAAGGGGCCTAGGGCTCTAGTTATGCTACGTTGTTGTTTGTTATCGAAATATTAATCCAGGTATATATTCAATTCATTCACCTAAATTTCTGAATTTCTCTGTATTTCTCGGAGAGAAAAGAAAAATAGCGGCGAAGAAAAAATAGTGTTTTCTAAGAAGACCTAAATTTATAATTAAAACTCTAGATTCCTCTAATCTAATAATACTATTTAATGATTCCTACAAAAACAATACAACATTATTATTTTATTAGCATTATTTTAATCTTACTTCTCTCTCCTTCCTCTTTGTACCCTTTTACCCACATCTGGGGTATCAGAGATAGGTTATGTAATAAATAAATTAAGAGAGTTAATTTAGAGGTTAATGGATAGGTAGGTAGTTAAGTAGGTTTAGGAACTATGGTCGATACAAGGGCACATTAGGGGTTGTTGTAATTTTCTATAATTACTTCTAGTTGATGCATGAAAGGTGCAATCTTGGATTTTTGCAATTTTATGTGCCCAACCATGTTCTTTGCCTAAATAATCTTACATTTCTAACTATATCTTCCTTCAATCCTCCTATAAAATAATCAACCAATCGATTTTCAAACATGTTATGTGCAAGAAAGGAAACCGAAAACTTTTTGTACCCCTCCCATTTTGTCTAAGCTGCATCAAATCTTGCATTGGATCTTCTTGTGCTGATCCAAATCATCCTTTGCTTGTTAGTGTGTACACGTTGTAATCCAACCAAGAACATATTTCGATAAGATTTCACAAGCTTCTTTCTCGTTCTTGAGCTAGGTAATGTGTCATGACATTGACATCCATGCTTCCATTTCTCGAATGTCGACGAGCTTTTTCTCTATTCTTGACTATGTGGAGATAGGAAATGTGAGTGGAAAAATGACGCATTACATAAATGTAGCTTTAGGGTAAAAAAGGGAAATTGAAATAAACGAATTTTCTAACTTTTAATGCAAGCTGTTAATGCATATGATGAAAGAGGTTTTAACTAAGTATATAACAGCAGGAATTAGTTGTTTGCTTCTTTCTTCTTTCCTTTCCCCCTAACTTGTAATATATATTTTTTCTGCTTTTATTTGATAGCAACAACTCATCCTTCATGTGAGAAGGGAATTATTAATTTGTGTTTCAATTAATTACATTCACCTATGAAGTTGAGACTTTAGAATGTCTTTCTCAAGGCATTATACTGAGAATGCTTCCTATGTGCTGTAGAATTTCAGATTTTATCATTAAGTGTTTTGTATTTCATCTTTGAGATCATGAACTTCTCACCCTTTTCCAGGTCTATTACTATTACCCATTCTCAGCTCTTTCTGGTCCTGCCAAGCTTTACAATGATCTAAGATGGAATATCACTAGGCCACAAGGTTTTGAGGCTGTAATGTGTGTGAGATGTAGCCGGGTAATGTGAAGCATCTCGCTAGTCTTACTACATTCTCATTCAACGTTGATTGAATCTACAATTTTCTCTTTACCTTTTACAGGGTATCCAAGTACAGGAATACTATGGCAAGTTTTGTAAATGCATTCCAATTGATGTTGACCTAGCTGGGGTTTGTATCATTTTCTAGATGCTACACATGATTATAAGCATGTTGTGAATATGCAGAAAATTGAAATATTCTTTGTGCTTGTTAGGAAATATTCATAATTAGTCATAATGGGCTTATTAACTCTAAGGCCCCTTTCTTGTGTATATATATCCCTCTTGTGTACATGAATACTTATGGAATTCAGATTATTTGTCTCTATATTCTACATGGTATCAAAGCCTAGGGCTCTCTGAAATTATTTTTTCTTCTCCACCGCTCATCTGTCAAACAGATCTACATCTATTCCTATCCGCTTTGTTTCTGCTAGGTTAAGGGCGTTTGGGCGTTCAGGTAGGGCTTCGATGGTGGCTCGATTTTGTCCACACGTGCCATGCAATTGGATTCTCCGTCGTCAGTTCAGCCCGTTCCCAGGGATTCGTCGTTATCCGACCAGCACATAGCCCTCACGCGCCACCGCCAAATTCACCAGATTTCCACGCGCCAACGCGTGGGAGCGCGTTTAACACCTTTTTTGACGGTGACCTCTACCGTTCCCGTCGCATCACTGAACCCGGTTCCTTTAGGGTGTTTTTATGTTCATTCAATGAGGTTTGCAGATCTGGGTTCCTTTGTTCTCATCGCTGGTCCATTGTTTCAGGTCTGGGTTCGTTCGTTTTTTAGCCTCTTCTGGTTGAGTTCACTTCCTTTTGCCTCTGGTGTGAGGTGTTTGACAATTACTTCTTATTTGGTGGTCACTTGTTGGTTCTTTACCTCCGGTAAGGTACTTCGGTTGGCGTTTGGTCTCTTGTGAGACATTTGGAAAATTGTGCCATTTGGTGTTGATCTCTTGTGAGACATTCGGAGAATTGTTTGGTTGTTGTTCTCTTTGGTTTCTTGGTACTATGTTCTTTGGTGAGGCTTTCTGCTCACTGTTGGTGCTCTTGCTCGGATGGTGTGTTGGTTGCCATCTTGATTATTTGTTGTTTGGTGCTTCCTACATTGTTTGTTGTGGTGCTCAACTTGCTCCTAGTGAGGCTCGATGGCTGCATCTACATCTAGGTCTTCAATTGCTCTTGGTACAGGTAATATTGCCTATAGTTTTGCTACTTCTTCCTTGAAGTGGATCATCGATTCTGGTGCTACTGATCATATGACAGGTAACCACCATTTGTTTTCCTCGTATGCGCCTTATGCCACGCCTGCTAGTATAACAATTGCCAACGGTTCTTATTCTCGTGTTCTTGGCTCTGGCATTACCCAACCTACTCCATCTGTTCCCTTATCCCATGTCCTTAATGTCCCTAACCTTACATTTAATCTTTTGTTTCCTAGAAAACTCACTCGACAATCAAACTGTTTCATCACTCTCTTTCCTAACCATTGTTTGATTCAGGATCTCATGACGAAGTAAGTTATTGGTAGGGGCTATGAATCTGGCAGTCATTACTTTCTTGAGGATCAGGTACCACGTTTAGTTGCTTGCTCTGGTGGTTTGTCCCCTTTTGACATTCATTGTCGTTTAGGTCATGTGTCTCTATCTTCTTTGAAGAGGATGTATCCTCAATTCTATCATTTTTCATCTTTAGAATGTGAGTCATGTCAGTTTGCTAAACATCATCATGTTCATTTGGCACCTCCCGTTAATAAATGAGCTGTGTCTCCTTTTGATTTAGTCCATTCCGATGTTTAGGGTCCATGTCATGTCGAGTCCAAGCCTAGTTTTCAGTACTTTGTTACTTTTGTTGATGATTTCTCTTGTACCACCTGGCTTTATTTAATGAAAACTCGTTCCCAGTTGTTTTCTCACTTTTGCAATTTTTGCGCTGAAATCAAAACTCATTTTGGTGTCTCTATAAAAACCTTACGGAGTGACAATGCTAAAGAATATTTTTCTGCTCAATTTCAAACCTATATGCTTCAGCATGGCATGCTTCATCAGTCCTCCTGTCCAGATACGCCGACTTAAAATGGTGTTGTAAAACGTAAGAACCGGCACTTATTAGAAGTTGCTCGGGCTCTCATGTTTCAAATGAATGTTCCTAAGTCTTTTTGAGCTGACACCGTGTCTATTGTATGCTTCCTTATTAATCGTATGTCCTCCCCTGTCCTCAATGGTGCCACTCCATACACCACCTTGTTTCCTTCAAAACCCTTATTTCCTGTTGACCCTAAAATCTTTGGTTGTGTTTGTTTTGTTCGCGATGTTCGTCCCATTGTTACCAAACTTGATCCCAGGTCTCTTAAGTGTGTCTTCCTTGGGTATTCTAGGGTTCATAAGGGTTATCAGTGCTATTCTCTTACTCTTCGGCGTTATCTTGTGTCTATAGATGTCACATTCCATGAGTCAACTTCGTTTTTTCCTATCTCTACTCCACCCCATCTCCTGTCTCTACCGATGACACTTCAGACAGTCTTGATGATCTCTTGGTCTATAAGGTTTAGTTACCACCAGTGCAAGCATCTGACTCGGCACATGCTAAACCACTTATCTATCATGTTTATCAAAAACACCCTAGGGCAAGTACTGTTGTCGACTAGGTTCATGACCCACCAATGACTGCTTCGATGTCTGATCTGGTATCAGTTCCTTCCGCTCCTACTTGTGAACCAGCACCAGTGCCTGATATTCTTGATACTCTTGATCCTTCCGCTTCTACCTCTAACCCAGACATATTGTCTGATCCTCCTGATGACTTGCCTATTGCCTTACGCAAAGGTAAGCGTACTTGCACTTATCCTATTTCTTCCTTTGTTTCCTATAACCTTTTGTGTCCTCCATCCTGTTCCTTCATAACATCTTTAGAATCTCTCACCGTTCCAACTACTCTCCAACAAGCCTTAACCCATCCCGATTGGCGTGCTGCGATGAAAGACGAAATTGTGGCCCTTATAAGGTTGGTACCTAGAATCTCGTTGATTTGCCTCTTGGTAAGAAGGCTATCGGGTGCAAGTGGGTGTTCACGATCAAAACGAAAGCTAATGGCACCTTGGAACATTTGAAAGCTCGACTAGTTGCTAAGGGTTATGCTCAGACATATGGTGTTGACTATTCGGAAACCTTCTCTCCTGTGGCAAATCAGAATCCGAATTCGGTAGTTATTTAAAATTCAAAACTGCCGCAATCTTTGGTATCCTCTACTATTCCCAATTTCGTGCAATCTACAACTGCTACAGGTCAAGAACACCAATACCGTCGTGATAAGGGCTTGTGCTATTGGTGCTGTGAGAAATTCTCTTCAAGTCACCGCTACAAAAAATCGACCTTGAGATTAATGGAGATTACCAAAGAACTTGATGATTCCGAAGTAAGTGCTGAAGAAGAGGTTCTAGCCAACTCCAATTTGGCCAAAATCTCATTACATGCAAGCTTGGGAAATTCTTCTTCAATAACCATCAAAGTCCGTGGCTCCCTACTCGCTAAATTGGTGTTGATATTAATTGAGAGTGGGTCCACCCAAAATTTCGTCTCTAATCGATTGGTGGCAGAATTGGACATTGCAACACATCCTTTACAATCTTTCGGAGTGCAGGTGGGAGACAGTTCCATGGTTTCTTGTAAGGCAATCTGTAGAAAGCTAGAAGTAAAGGTACTGGACTTGCTAATCTGCCATGATTTCTTCCTCTTACTGGGTAGTGTTGATATGGTACTCGGTATCAAATGGTTGACCTCTTTAAACACTATTGAAGCCAATTGGCAAAAGATGTTCTCAGTGTTCTAGGTTGGTGGATGCTTGATAGCGATTTCGGCAAGTGCACCGGTCGTTATAAGTAATAAAGTAGTGAGAAAAAGATCGTCCCACGAGGAATAGTACTCCAATCACTAATTTGCTATTTTTGCTTTAGTTGGATGAATGAGTAATATGGGGTGAGTTGTAACTAAACAGAATTTAAAGAATTAAATAAAGAATCCAAAATATGAATCTCAAGAACAAGCGAGAGAAAATATGAGTAATCCAAAATTAAGACCTTCAATTAAGAAATATGCGGCTAGGGATGAGAATCCCCTATGTTCCTCTAATAATTTGAATTGAATCCCTAATTGATTATTATTCTCATGAATCAATTCTTAAAGTTAGACTAAGTCCCAATGTCTTGATGCTACCAGTCCGTTATCTTTGAAATCAACCTAATGACTTAGTATTGATTGGAAAGATTATATTTTTAAACCAGAATTATGAGATCGCATAAAATCGTAAGCCTATGTCTAGGTCATGCAACTACGAGGAATTAACGGGTCTAGTTAAATGCACCAACATCTCTATTGTCATACACCAACCTAAGAACAATCTAAAAGGTGATCAATCTTCAAGAAAGCTTTAAGCAAAGATAATTCATTCAATCAAGAAAAATAAAGATCAATAAAGAATCCAACCAAATATTTTAAATTCGCATAGGGTTCATCCTCGCCCTAACTACAAAAGAAAACTAGCCAAACATAGTTATACTAAAATCCATGAAAAGATGAAAATCAGATTCAGGGGAAAAGAAAAGAGAAATAAAGACTCTTAAAGAATTCCTTGGTCTCAAACGTCATCTCCTTTGCGTTTTCTCCCATGCGTCACCTTCTCACGAATTTCGAATTGTGTAGTTTACGATCGTGCCTCCACTCCTTTTTATAGATGTTAGTCAAGTGCTTGGGCTTTTAAAGGATATATCATATCCTTTTCACTCTCTGGTACGTGATCTCCTTCTTTATTCATTGTGGTCCCCACGTTTTGAATTGTTGTTTGGATATAATATATATCATATATCACAACAATTCGACCTTATAGGTCCTTTCTTTTATAATCTTTAGTCAATTTAATATAATATAATAATATCTATATTATATCTTTTCAATTTAATTTGTTGTCTTTATTGCCTTTCCTATATTTTCTCCTCTCTTAGATCACCTAATATCTCCTTGCACAAATAAATAGGATAACAATAGATTTTCTGTTATAATATCATTTTGTCCTATATTTAATTAAAAGGTAGATAAGTACATAAAAGATAATTAAATAAGTACAAAATATTAATAAATTCAATCCAATATATCTCAGAATCTATACTTATTTAATCATAACATATCTACTTATCAATGGTTACAAACTTCAAGGGACACCACAAAGGCAAAGCACCAACATTACTAATTCTCCATAACCAAAACCATATTGGGGTTACACCAATTTGAATTGTTGCGAGGCATTATTACGGGAGTAAGAAGGCATCTTTGAAGAGCCACAACACCTTCCTTCGAAACCTAGTCCGATGTTATTTCCTCCTAACATTCGACCTTATAGGTATCCTTTATTCACCGAAGGATGAAATTGAGAAGCCAGTCCTTTATTCACAGAAGGATGAAATTGAGAAGCCAGCGGAGGAATTGCTAAGCAAAGGGTTCATACGGCGGAGTGTAAGTCCTTTTGCTAGTCCGGTTCTCCTTGTGCCAAAGAAGGATTCTTCCTGGAGATTTTGTGTTGACTCCTATAAGCTGAATCGAATCACCATACCAGATAAAGTACCCAATTCCTAATATGGATGAGTTACAAAAGTGATCTCAAATCTGGATACCATCAAATTCATGTCCTTCCTAAAGATATCCACAAGACTGCATTTCGAACTCGTTCTAGGCATTTTGAGTTCATTGTTTTGCCCTTTGGTCTTACAAATGCCCCTGCCACATTTCAGGCAGCCATGAACGACATGTTTCGGTCCTTCCTTAGAAAATTCTTATTGGTTTTCTTCTATGACATTATGATTTATAGTGCCACGGCGGAAGATCACTTGTCTCACTTGCCAACTATCCTCTATACATTGCATTTCTTTTGTTCTATGGCATGCTCAACGAATTACCCAAATTTTCTGTCCTACAGATTGATTGTGACAAGACTTTTATGGTAACCCTGAAACATGATGACAAGTTGCAGGATGGATCAAAATGTGCTTTTCAGGTGTTAAACTATTTTACTGCCTAATTCCAAGGAGTTTATGATGTTCGGATCATATTCAAATATTAACAGAAATTATTAATTTGCTTTAAACAAATTATTTTTGTTTCTCATTTTCTGATTATTTTATCTTTTTTAATCATCCAGTGTGCTCTTCTTTACACAACTTTGTATGGCCAAAGAAGAATTCGTGTTGTAACCTTATCTCTGCCAGTAACTAGCATGCTAAGCAATCTATTCCGTGCAGCTGACTTAGACACTCAGTTTTGTTGTTTCTTGAAGCAAGGTATGTTTCTTTAATTGGCATATACTACTATCCATATCAAATATTTACTTGAACACCTGTATATTTGAATTTATTCTCTTATATGTTAAGTGGTTCCTTGGTGGTATCATGCTGATTCCTTAAAAACACGTGGATGCTAGTAAGACTTTAGCAGGGGAATCTTAAGACTTGCCCTCATTTTTCTTTTACAGCTGCAAGTGAAATCCCTTCAAACCCACTCCTGTAAGTTTGAGAACAAGTGACAAATCTATGCATCAATGCACTATTTTCATATCATAAATTTTGTGCTACTATCTCATCATCTGGACAACTTATACTTCCAAAGGCACTAAAGCTTCTACCCCTGTACACACTTGGTATGTGTGGGATTTTTCCACTCTCTGGTTACATACTTTTTGTTTTGTTACAATTTCTACGTAGCTAGTGATATTCTATATCTATGCTAGTTTTTCCTAGCATGCTATTAGAGCATAAATGTAATTAGTGTTGATTATTGTAATTAGTATTGTTCATATACAGTTTAGTAGTGGTCCCAGTAGTCCATGAATTCTGTTATGCTTCTGTATACGTGTCTCATTTCTATAGGTTCTGTTATACTGTGCAATCTATCATTATCCTCTCTGTATGTATCCTCACTGCTATATATACAAGAATAGTGCCGAGCATATTGCTCACGCTTTCAGTAATCACTTTGCATTTGTATTATTCTCTGTTTTCTATCTCGGTATCAGAGCATACCTGCAATGGCAGGCTCTTCCTCCACCGTCGACTCTACCTCCGTAGACTCTGTTTCTCGGACGAATACCAGAGCGTACTCGCTCTTTAGCTCATCCAGTCAGACCGCAGCGATCAAGCTGGATCGCTCGAATTTCTTGATCTGGGAATCGATTGTTCTTCCCTTAATCGAAGGCAACCAACTCGAGAGTCACATAGATGGCTCCACTGCTGCCCCGACGAAACTTCTCTTCGGCACGCCTGGAGGAACTCAACCAAATCCAGCCTACACTGAATGGTTTTCAGTGGACCGAATGCTCGTAGGATGGCTACGCAACACTATGACGCAGGAAATAGGTGTTTAGCTCCTTGATTGTCACACTGCTCAGGAACTTTGGAGTGGTGCTCGAGATCTCACCTGTGCTTCCACCAAGGCACGGGTCATGGTCATCAAGAGTGAGTTGCACAACACTCGGAAAAATGAACTGAAAATGGTCGACTACTTGAATAGGATGAAAGGCTTCGCGGATGAGCTCGCCCTCGCTGGATCTCCCATAGCGATGGACGATCTCATTCTCCATATTCTTAACGGCCGGGTGGTGAATATAATGCCATCGTCGTTAAACTAATCAACACACTCGATCTTACCTGGATCGAGGCTCAAGCATCCCTGCTGTCTTTTGAAACTCGCTTGAATCAGCTTAATCATTTTTCCAACTTAAGCATCCAACCTTCTGCTAACATTGCCGCTGCTGAACGCGGTGATGATCATCAATGTGACCCCAGCCACAATCGTGGTTGTGGCCGTGGAAACTCTCGTCATTTTCGAGGTGGTGGAGGACGTTTCCGCAGTGGTCGTCGGAGTGGCAACCGACCCTTTTGTATTCACTGTCAGCGCCACGGTCATACTCTGTCAAACTGTTATTATCGCAATGATACTGGGGCTCCACATCAACACTGCTCCACATCCTCAAGCCTTCTATGCCAACCCACAAGCGTTCTACGCCAATCCTTATTCAGTTGTGGATCCAAATTGGTATATGGACAGCAGCACAAATTATCACGTGACGTCCAATCCAGATTACCTTGATGAAGTTAATCCAGTGGGTAAGTCAGATCTTCTTATTACTTGCACTGGTAATACAAGTAAAATTACAGGGGTTGGTTCAGCTACGATAGCATGTAATGACTCATCTAATTTGATTCTTAAAGATGTTCTCTATGTTCCTGCGGCTACCAAGAATTTAATGAGCATTAATAAGCTTATTCGTGATAACTGTGTCAGTGTTGATTTCACTAATTCTGGTTGCAATGTGAAGGACCCAGCGACAGGAAAATTGCTAATACAGGGGGTTCCAAGAGCAGGGCTATATCCAATGATGCCAAGAAGGCTTGAAGGTCGTCCAGAGGTGCTAATGGCAGCAAAGAATGATGATTCTGAGTTTCTTAAGTGGCATTATCTTTTAGGCCATCCTAGTTCTAGGGTGTTGAAACACGTTTTGAATTCTTGTAATCGTTCAATTTCCAGTATCTCTGTTAATGAAAAGTTTGTTTGTGAGGCTTGTCAACTTGGGAAATCAAAATATTTACCGTTTCCAAAATCTGTGTCACAAGCTTCTGCTCCTTTGGATTTGATCCATATGGATTTGTGGGTCCTGCTTTAATGCAATCTCACTATGGTCACCGTTTTTACATCCATTTTGTAGATGATTTCAGCCGCTATACATGGTTATATCCATTAAAACATAAAGGCGAGGCAGTGAATGCATTTAAACATTTTAAATCGCTTGTCGAAAATCAGTTCAGCTCTAAAATTAAAGCTCTGCAATGTGACAATGGCACTGAGTACAAGCCTTTTATCCCGATCGCTCAAGAGTCTGGGATTCGTATGTGTTTTACCTGTCCATATACTTCTGCCCAAAATGGTCGGGCAGAGAGGAAACACCGGCACATCGTTGAAATGGGATTATCTCTATTAGCTCATGCCGGAATGCCTTTGAAATATTGGGTCGATGCTTTCCAATACGTTGTATATCTTATTAACCGACTGCATTCACCAGTGATTAACGATCAATCACCTTTGTTTCTTCTCATGAAAACAGAACCAGCACACAATGACTTGAAGATGTTCGGTTGTGCTTGCTATCCATGTTTAAAGCCATATAACTCTCACAAGCTGCAATTCCACAGTTAAAAATGTGTCTACATTGGTCTTGCGTCTCATCAAAAGGGATATAAATGCCTTAGCGATACAGGTAGAGTGTATATTTCCCGTTACTTTGTTTTTGATAATCATTCATTTCCTTTTCGCACAGGCTTCACACATGTAACCTCTGCAATCAAGAACCACCCTAGCTCAGTCCTTTTGATAATCGATGCCTATCGCACCTTCGAGCCTACAGCTATGGTGAATGAAAATGACGATGTCACTGTGTCACTAGAATGCAATCCGATTAATCGTCAGCTGCCGGATGTCTCGCATGGTGTACCTGAGAACGATGAGTCCATTCAATAGAATCCAATTAAAGTTTTGGATGCATCCAATGTCGTTGGGCCTCCTACTGGTCATCCCATGGTGACTCGGTCCAAGGATGGTATAACCCGGCCCAAGTGTCCTTATATTGGGTCCATTGAAGCAACACTATCGTCCCAGGAAGCTTCAGAACCAACTTCCATCCGAGATGCATTATCGTCTCCAAAATGGCTCCTAGCGATGAAAGAAGAGTTCGACGCTCTATAGCGTAATCGCACTTGGATCTTGGTTCCACGATCTAATCAGAAGCTTATTGATAGCAAATGGGTATACAAGACGAACTATCGTGCCGACGGCTCCATCTTAAAATACAAGGCGCGTCTGGTAGCCAAGGGTTTTCAACAAGTTCCTGGCGTTGATTTCACCGAGACCTTCAGTCCGGTCATTAAAGCTACAACAATTCGAGTGATTCTGTCCATCGTCGTTACGTTCAATTGGGCGATCCGTCAGTTAGATTTGAACAACGCATTTCTCAATGACTATTTGGAAGAAGAGGTTTACATGCGCCAACCTGAAGGTTTTGAAGATCGTCGACGGCCTAATCACATCTGTAAGTTAGTAAAGGCTATTTATGGATTGCGCCAAGCTCCGAGAGCCTGGTTTGATAGATTGAGTTATACCTTGATTAGTTGGGGTTTTAAAAATTTGAAGAGTGATATCTCTCTGTTCCTGTTGCAAACCCATAATCTTACTATCTTCACCTTATATGTGGATGACATTATCGTCACCGGCAATAATTCTGTTTGTGTTGAAAAATTTGTAAAACAACTGAATCATGTGTTTTCTTTGAAAGACTTGGGACCCTTATACTATTTTTTGGGACTGGAAGTTTATCGAAGTCCTCAAGGGATTTTTCTGGGTCAAGCTAAATATGTGGATGACTTACTTAGGCGAGTGCTCCAGTGCCAACACCAATGGTCACTGGTAGGTTAATTTCTGCCATGGATGGTGATCTTTTAGACAATCCTACAGAATATAGACAGGCCATAGGTTCCCTACAGTATCTTACCACTACACGACTTGACATCTCTTTGCTGTAAATAAGCTAAGTCAATTCCTATCTCAGCCAAGGACACTTCACTATCAAGCTGTAAAAAGGATTTTTAGATACCTAAGGGGAACTTGCAATTTTGGTCTGCATATTAAACCTTTTTGCAGCTCACAACCTCAGCTGATAGCTTATACTGACGCTGATTGGGCGTGTGACTTAGATGATAGGCGTTCAATTGGAGGATTATGTGTTTATCTGGGAAATAATCTTATATCCTGGTCATCTAAGAAACAGAAGGTAGTCTCCAGATCTAGTGCAGAATCAGAGTATAGATCCTTGGCTGATGGTTCTGCAGAGATTCAATGGCTAAATTCACTGTTATTCAAAATAGGATTATTTCTAAGAAGACCTTCTGTGATCTGGTGTGATAATCTGAGTGCCAAAGCTCTTGCAGCAAACCCAGTTCAACACGCTAGGAGCAAGCACATTGAAGTTTATGTGCATTTTGTTAGAGACATGGTATTATCTGGGTTAATTGATATAAGATACATTCCTTCTTCATCTCAGATTGCTGATTGTCTCACAAAGCCTCTTTCTCAGACTCAGTTTCAACATTTCAGAAACAAACTTGGGCTGGTTGTGACACCCTCTCGTTTGAAGGGGAGTATTAGAGCATAAATGTAATTAGTGTTGATTATTGTAATTAGTGTTGTTCATATACAGTTTAGTAGTGGTCCCAGTGGTCCATGAATTCTGTTATGCTTCTGTATACGTGTCTCATTTCTATAGGTTCTGTTATACTGTGCAATCTGTCATTATCCTCTCTGTATGTATCCTCACTGCTATATATACAAGAATAGTGCCGAGCATATTGCTCACGCTTTCAGTAATCACTTTGCATTCGTATTATTCTCTGTTTTCTATCTCATGCTGAACTTACCATTTTGTAATTATAATTTTTTCTCCATTTTCCTTGGATGCCAAAATGTTTTTTCAGGCTTTATATATGTGGATAGATTTTCACCTTTTTCTTTCCAGCATGATTATTTGACTTTCCTCCCTATTCTAGTCCTGTTTTCAGGTCGATTATGGTTGTTTACACGATGAACTGAGTATGATATTATTCAAAGCTAATTCAATTTTTCTGTGATAATCAGTCTTCCTCAATACTGAAATTCCGAATGTTGATAATATGGTTTTTTAGTGGACAACACAAATTAAAATTTGTTTTTCATTTATAACAGCACTAAGCAAGAGTATTGGGTTGAGAAATGAGGGGAGAATTGATGAACGGTCATTCTGGATAAATTATGTATCCTCTCTCTCTACTCCACTGGCAATACCACTTGTGTACCCCAGGATGGTGGCAATTCATGATCTTGACTATAAGGTGAACTCATTCATAACATTTGAAAATGTATGAGAAGATATAAATTTCATGTGATAAATATTTGTTAAGCGCACACCAAGAAGTGCTTGATTAAAACTTAATGCATATCACATTTTGAAAAAATTATTGAAATTTAATTGTATTACCTTTTATGTCAAATTATTAAGATTGTGCTTTATATAATTAATGATTCTAATTTTTCAGTGGGTTTTGTTTATCTCATGAAAGGTTATTAAATTGTGTGAGAGTGATATTGTTTTACACCTATCTTAAGTCACTCTGACATGATACAATAAACACTAACTTTTCATCACTTGCAGGAAGATCATGACTCTGTTATTCCTTCTTTTCTTCCCCTTTCTAGTGAACATATCAACAATGAGGGAATATATCTTCTTGAAAATGGTCAAGATTGTTTGATATATATTGGAGACTCTGTGAGCTCGGATATTCAGCAGAGACTGTTTGGTGTTGCCGCAGTTAATGAAATTCCTACTCTGGTAATTTCAAATTGATCCTTTTATTATTTTTCCTCCTTCTAGTTGTCTTGTGATGCTGTCAAATTCTAGAAATGGTTAATAAGTAGCTGTGAGCCAAACGCATGAATCTATGGCTTGATTATTGGATTATTTTGGAGAGTGATTGCTACAATATTAACTTTGCACGGAGCTATTATAAACAGGTTTGATGGAACTTCTGAACTGTGGTGCAAATCTTATAATTTGATGTTGTTTGGCTAGCTATGAAAGTCTTTGCATGCGATTTGGACTAAAGAGAAAATAATGTGATCTGCATGACATTGTTATTGTTACAAGAGTTGAGGCCTAATAAACTGTCAGAAAGGATTATGTTGAAATGGAATGGAACAGAATGGGATAGAACATAACGGAACAAAAAAATTCCCCTTCCCTTCCCTTTTTCCTTCTTTCTCCCTCTATCTCGCCACCCCTTACTATGGAGGAAGAAGGCTCAGGAATGGAGGTTGACGGTGATAGAGGAAGATGAGTGAATGGGTAATGTCAAAAAGGAAGGTTAGGAATGGTGACTCCATTAGATTTTGGGAGAAATGGAGTGTTGGAATAGGCAGAGAAGAGGGGAGAAAGCTCAAGAATGGAGGTTGATGGTGATAAAGGAAACATGGAAGAGGATAAGTGAATAGGTAATATCAAAAAGGAGTGATGGTGAGTCTGTTTTAAATGTATGTATTGTATGGTGTATCAATCAATGGGAATGAGTTATCTGGATCCCTCTCACACCTTGCTCATCCCATGCTTAGGGTAGAGATTTGAACTCAATCAGCGTTAAATGAGCACCCAAACAGTTAAATGACTCCCTCACTCCTTATAAATCCATTCCTGAGGGGGTATATTTTTTCATCTGCTTTTTTTCAGGTATCTAATGGTTATCTAAACCTTGTATGTAAATTACTTGCAGTGCATTTTAATTTGGAACTGGCTGTGTAAAGTCTTTGGCTAAAAAAATGGAGAAGTGAAGTCTAACCTTTTGCCGCCCCCCCCTCTTTTTTTAACAGTTTGTGTTACAGCAATTTGAAAATCCATTGTCAAAGAAATTAAATGAAGTGGTAAATGAGATACGGCGGCAGAGATGTTCTTACCTCCGGTAAGTTGGTTCTTCTATTGCCAAGTATAACACATTTAGATCATGACTGAATTATCTTTCACATGATCTGATTACTAAATGAAAAGTAAATTTTAAATAAGCTTTTGATCTTCTGGCAGGTTAAAGCTATGCAAAAAAGGAGACCCATCAGGTGAGTGCATTAGATACTTCCATTTGAATGTGAGCTATATTCTTTAGTATTAACAGAAAAATGTAAAAGTTAATTCTGAAGATGCAACAGTATGAATTCGTTTTGAAACCTTTTGTCAACGCTTCAGTTTTGAAGTCAACTGTCTTTTCTTGCATAGTCTTTCAAATGTAGCTTTTTGATGGAAAATATAAGACCCCTACTGGCTACTGGGAGTAGGTAAGTGTTAGACCCTGCACTCTAACAAGACAGATAATACACAACAGCAACAGCAAACAGCAAGAAATTTGGAGTATTGGGGTTTTGATATTAATATTTGATGAGAACTGAATAGAGTAGTACGAGAGAAATATCTGATTCTGGCCAAAACCCGGATCTCTCTTACGCCCAAAGCAAAATACAACAACGATAACTTAGCTCCATGCTCCAAAAATTAACATAGGAAAACACAAGACACTGACACTGGACTTTCGAGAGGCCAGAACATTCCCAAACACACCTACTAACGAAAAGACTGAACTCCCCTCTGAACCAAATGGAGGATTTAAATCCAAAAGAGTTACAGTACGGCCCACAACCCTAGGCCCTAGCTGCACCTAACCCCTCTCATATACCACATCTTTTCACCTACAGCTAGGAACGTCAGGATAATTCTCTTATTTACTGGAGTTACTCTTTTCTACACCATTTCCTTTTCATGAATTATGCTAAAGGTATTAGAAATTGATTTGTAAATCTTCCGTGAATCTTTAGTTGAAAGCCTAGCATTTGGTTAAATTGGATTTATGTTTTATTAGTTATCTTAATTTAAAATTCTTAGGATCTATTATTTAGATTATCTTTTAAATGAATTTAGTTTGGATTAGGATCTATAGTATTTATCTTGTTATCCTGCCTTATCTGTGATTATCTTATTCAGGAATACTTCTAGATTTTTATTATTTATCTTCGTGTTATCTTTTAAGGTTTATTAGATTTAGATTAGACTATTATGTATTTGAATAATTGTACTTAGGGCTATTGTTAGACCTTTTTGATGAATTGAAAAATAAAAATAAATAAATAAAATCTTGCTCATATTTTTATGTCTCCCTCCCTCCTCCTTCTCTCTCTCTTTTGCATCTCTTCTTTTGTTGTTTTACATCATTTTTCTTGTTCAACTATATTTGCTCTATTTTCCCTTGAAAAGGTAGTTTTCGTGGCACGTCAGGTGCTTAAAAGTGAGATACTTCCCTCCTGCTTTATATGTGCTGGCTTGTAGTTAATTTTCAACTCAACATTCCTTTCCTAATGTGTATGCATAAAATGAAAGTAGTTCGATTTTTAAGAATCTCAAGTCTATTCAAAGTTGCTTCTTCATGTACCAAGTTTGGTATTTACTTCTTGCAACCAAAACACATAATTTTGCTTTGATGGGTTTGATATTACTGCGAACCCAGGCTGTTATTCCATCGGGCTATTTTGGTTCTTCCATATATATATCAGAACTAGGCTTCTAGATAATAGATACAGCCGCATGCTGTACTTGTGTTGCCGTGCCGGACAAGTTCAAGACAGGAAATGTTTAGATGGGAGGAGAAAACTTTTGAGCATGTATTGCATTTTTCTTGTCGTTTAACTGATCTCTAAATTTACTATGAATCAGGAATGTCTTTCTTCTCATATGGTAGAAGACAAGAGCACAGGTGGCTTCTCCTATGTAGAGTTTCTTATCCATGTTCACAGGCAAATCCAGCATAAAATGACAGCATGACAAGTATATGCCTATTATAGTTGAGCAAACTTCAGCTTGTAATCAGCTGAGTAAAATGTTTCAATTTGTTTTTTTAGATCTTTTCAGGCATGAATCGGTTATTGAATTGAACAGGGGCAGCTCATCAGTGAAATTCGATCCTAGTCGGGTTGCTCAACTCTCTTTGCGTCCTAGGCTTTTAACCCATTTGTTTTGTTTTCCAAAATTTTGTTGGTTGCATTGAGTTTTTTTTTTTTTTTTTTTTTTTTTTTTTTTTAAAAAAAAATATATATATATATATATTAGGGGTATTTGGGTATTTTCATAAAAATAGTGTGGGCCCCACCCCAAAATTAACACCGTTAAGTTAAATTTTAACGGTGGTGTGACTTTTACTCCTAAATTGTAACCACATGTGTATTTTTGCACCCAAAAAAAAAAGCATATGGTGTTGGGCGCTCCCAAAAGTAAAATACATGTATATTTTTGGATCTTTACCCTTATATTTTTGTTTGATTAATTTACAAGGTGGTTGATTTTGGTTATAGGTTACGAGTTCTATATTCATATTATATTTGTAGTTTGGTTCTTGTTCATTATAACTTACATTCGTTATTTATATTTATATTTATATTTATAATATGCTACTAATAAAACCATTTCCTTTTTGGCGGCGTTGTCTTGAAAATTGAAGGTGTGCTGGAAAAGACAGGTAAAATATTCCAAGAAAATAATCATAGCGAGGTAAATCTTTTGTTTTTTGATATGAGGTAAATCTTTTGTTGAACATGCTTCCCATGCTCGTGTCATGGACGAAGGACAAATGGGCCACATAACAGAAGACCCAACAACTACAGAGCAAGGGCTTATTAGGAGAAGCAAAAGGCCCAAATAAAGAACCTGGAAGCTTAGAGAAATAGGTGACTGAGATCTATAAATAAAGAGCGAATATAGTTAAATTACGAGGGTGTGAAATGATTTTGTAGAATCTGTCTTATTCCCTCTATCAGCGGTCTCCAATTTCTATTCTGTTATCCCTCCCTTTCTATTTCTGTTATCTTGTTACACTAGTGCCTTATTTTCGTTTTGCATTACTCCCACATATGTAATGACATAATGATTTCCAGAAGTTGATTGCAATATACATCAGAAGTATTATCTTCTGCATTGATATCATAGTTTGATCATAACAGCTCGCTCTCATTTCATCATGTTAAAAAGTTACTCACCTTGAAATATATGGGAGAAGTAGGCTCCCTAGAAGGTTCGCAACTTCATTAAGCTTCATTTGATCCGCCATTGATGCCCTCGTTTGAAACCCACAAGAACTCCCATAAAAATATTCACCGCAAAATGAATCACCTTCTTAGACTAGCCTTCACCATCTCTTAACCTGACACTGTAATCGTTGTCACACCGTTGTTCTTCACCACTCCCATTGCCACATCCACCGAGAACTTGTCGTTCTACTTAGAATTGGCTAGGCGTAGCAGACACAAGTTGTTGATCAACGGAGTACGATCAACATGGAGGTTATCATCGGCTAAAATGATGGCCTCTATGGTTAGCATGATGAAATTAATGAATGATCGTAAAGGATTCAATAAACAAGACTTCAATTTTGTTTGGCACCGAGATTGAGAAGGGAAGAGGAAAGCTGGAAAGTAGAGAGAAACAAAGAGGTAGTTTCGTTGCGCATGCGAAATGTCATGACTCTGACAAAAGATATATGAGTTGACGCGGGGGTTGATTCTGAGTTTAAACGAATTCCTCTGTTGTTGGACTGGCACATGATTTCCATGGAATCTCTCTGCTTGGCTGCATCACGAGCTGCCTACTTGTGCTCCGCGATTTAAAAATAATGAAAAATTTTCATTAGGGGCACTTTAGCATTTTAATATCTAATGGCACCCAAATAATTCTCAAACTTGCCTTAAGAACCCAACGAAATTAAATTACGTAGGGGAAAACATATTTAAAAAATAAAGAAAATATCTAATTTGCTCCTTAGCAACCCTAAACCCCTGGAACCGAAAGCAATCCTCTCGATCTCCGGTATCCATCGTATGGGAATTCACTGGACAGAAGATAATTTGAAAACAGAGACCTGCAAACTATCAGATAATTTGATTGGATCGGGTTTGTGTTTTGTGGGCATGTCATGGGGTGTCAAGAAAAGGGGTCCTGTCTTTATTGCATATTCAATCAATTCAAAAACGGACAAAAAAAAAAAAAAACCAAAAACAAAAATTATAAGAAAAAGAGTTGGATGGAGCCGTGAATGACCAAAATATACTTGGGAATGGCCGCTTGGCCTGTTATGAAGTAGGAGAGCAATCCCACCAAAAAATCCGGCATTTGTAGGGAAACAAAAAAGGTTGACAAGATCGAGATGGTGACACGTACCAGATGAAAATCTTCTCCAGGAGATGCAAAAATATGAAAGAACCCTAAAATCTGCCAATTGCAGAAATTGAACTGGAGAATTGAGGAGTGAAGAGATTGATACCGATGACAAAGGAGGAGGTCAGGTGAAGAGCGAAGAGATCGATGTCCAGTGAACTCCCATACAATGGATGCCGGAGATCGAGAGGATTGCTTTCGTTCCAGGGTTTAGGGTTGCTAAGGAGCAAGATATTTTCTTAATTTTTTAAGTGAAACGATGTAGTTTGGGGTTCACTTGAGAAAAGCTTATCTCCAGTGACAAGAGAAATCTTAATCACATATATATATATATATATATATATCATTTGTTGCACCGCGGGCAATCCCCCGAGTGCCAAGTATAAACTTATGATTCCTTAATTCATCAAAAAGATCCCTGATCATCAAGCCATCAAATCCATTTAATTATAACAACAACGATAACAAAAAGCCTTATCCATTAGGTGGGATCGATTCTATGAATCGCACTACTCTGTTATGCTATACAAACAACCAAATCTTTAAATGGATTGTTAACAAAAAAATCTTGCTTAATAACTTTATTGAGTATTTTCTTCGATCTTGCTCTACCTCTTTTTAAATGACTTCATACTTCTTGATAAATCCTCCTCATTGTTGCATCCAATGACATTTTTTAAATGTGTTCAAACCATTTTAAACGATTTTCTACAATTATCTCTTCAATAGTTGTCACTTAAACTCTCCTGCGAATATGTTCATTGTGGACCTTATCTTTCTTGTGTGATTGTACTATCTCAACATCTTCATATCAATTACCCCTACTTTATGCTTATGTGGTCCCTTCAAAGACTAACATTCACTATCATTAAGCATTGTTAGTTTTATAGTAGTGCATAAAACTTTTCTTTTACCTCATTAAGTGATTTCCGATCACAAATAACTCGGTAACTTTTGTCCACTTATACCACTCACCTTCTCCCCCCCCCCCAGGAAAACAAAGTCAATTTTATTAATATTAAACCCAGTATTACATATACTAATAACTGAAGCCAAAATGAACTCTAAAAAACACTTAATAGTACAACCTAACACACTTCTTACCAAAATCAAAACCACCTAGTGTATCAGTTTCCTATTCCAATTCTCTATCCCACTCCTTCCCTATCAATTATATTATCAGTGCAATCCTTGGACAACACAAAGTCATGAATTATAATACTTCTTAAAGAAGATGAGATATAATCCAGCCAAACATGGTGGTACATCTTCTTTGCTGCATTAGTTGCTAGAATGCAATTCTATCAGCAACTTTATTTCCCAATTTGGAAACTAGGGAGAACAACACTCCTTCCAATGACTCCAGTAATCCAAGAATTTCTTTCATTAAATCCCAGGATCTCCATTTGCATCTAGCTACTGTTTTTCCCTTTACCAATCTGTACAAAAATTCACAATTAGTTTGAACAATTATTTGAGAATCATAAAATTCATTTCTATATAGTGAAGCTTCCTTCAGTGCTATGCATTCCACCATGAATGGAGAATCTTCCTTCACGGCACCACCCAAACCTCCAACAAATTCCCCCTTATCATTCCTATTGACCAAGCCAATACCTGCCTCACCCATGGATCCCTTAAAGGACCCATCCACATTAATCTTCACAAATCTAGATGCAGGAACCACACACAAATTATTCCTCACTATGCCTTCCTCAAATACCTTTCTATAATTTCCACCTCCTCTTGCTTTAGCACTCCAAAACTCTTCCACTTGAACATCAACCAATCTAACAACCTCTTTTGTGTAAGGTTTTCCTCCTTGAACACCCAGCTGCATCTTTTCTTCCAAATCGACCAACACATTATGGCAAATAATGATTTACCATACTCATCCGACCCCCCCTTCCATGCAACAAATCACATAACCATTCCTCACATCTTTTGATAGACCATTTGCTAAATTTAAGTCCTAAGGGGTTACCAAACTAGCAGAGTTTAGTCCAAGGACATAAAAACAACAAATGTTCAACAGTTTTTCTTTCAAATAAGCATATAGGGAAAATAGGATTAGTAGCACATTTACATTTAAAAAGAGCTTCTTTAGTTGCAATAGCCCCAGCTCTTAATCTCCACAAAAAATGTTGGATTTTTTGTGGAACCATGCACTTGTGCAACATTGAAAATAATGTATTATGTTGTGAATTATATATTGTAACACCCCCAAATTTCTAATAATTATAATAACATAAAATTGTGATAATTTTCATAAATAATGATTGAAATTCAAAATAATCAAGTTTGGGAAGTGTTACGCACTTGTTATCTTGGGACAAGTGCAAGGCTAACTTATTACATTAACATAAATCCAAAACTCAAATAAATGTGTTTTCTTCGGAGCAAAAAAGAATAAAATAAACTAGCTAGAATTACTAAACGTTCTTCCTCACTTCTCACTGCTAGCCCCAACCTTAGAACCTGTTTCACTGAAAATCTGCTCCCCCAAAGGATCATCGCAGCCACATAAACACAAACATCAACAAAGCTAGTAAACCTAATCAAAATACAATTTATATAGCTCAAATATATTAATCAAATCAAATATATAATCACATAGTAATTGAATCAAATATCAATTTCAATATTCGTCATATCTATATATTCACATCGAATCAAATATTATTTATTATCTTTTTAAATTTATTTAGACTCGAGAAACCTGCCAGTCCATTTAATTTAGTGGGAAGAGAACCATGGTAGACACGGATATCCTGCCAGTTTACCCTGTGACCCGGAAAACCGCCGATCACAAATCATCAAATTTGGTCATAAAATATTTCTTCTTAGTGTTCACACATCTTCCCAAAGTTGCTACTAGTGTCCCGGGAAACCCTGCTAGACACCACTTTGGGAAGAACGGATAACATCGGTTCACATCACATAATATATCAGAGGCATAAAGTCTAAGGGTTGTGTTCATCACTTTAGTAGGTACCATCCCAAAGCTATCCTCCCATTATTAAATTATTTTAAATACACATATAATAAATTCCCAAATTATTTCCAATATGTGTTTGAAACACTTGTATTGTAATCAATTCAATTCAGTTCGTACTTATACATATATGTTTGAAACACTAGTATTGTAATTAATTCAATTCAATTCGTGCTTGTACATATATGTTTGAAACACTTGTATTATAATCAACACAACATACAATTGTTGTATTGATACAGCCAACACCAACAACATGTATATATATACAACACATACAAAAGGGATTTTTCAAATAAACTATAAAATAAATTCTCATAAGTTCCTATAAGATTGTCATAAGAAATTTCTATGACCATCATTTAAACCCGTGGCTCTACCCATAATCCATTTTACTCATGGGTTCCTATAAGGTTGTCATCAGAATATATAACCCAGATATTGGTTCATTTATTGACGAACGAATATAATCATAATATGTTATAGGATAGGAATTTAAGCCAAAGGAAAACGAGCATGGAACCCAGAGCAAAACGTACAGGTATTATATATATATATATATATATATATATGAAAGGATATATATATATATATATATATTTCAATCATCAAAACCGAAGACCCAAAGCAACTACGTACAGTATCTTATATTCAATGTTAAGTGACTTTGCAAAAAAGTACATCGTGCAAAACAAGAAGAAGAAATATAATATATATGTATTCAATCACAAAAACAAAACAAGGCGCCTATTTAGCAGCGTACATACTCAATAACTAAGGCTAGTCTAAATCATGCAGAATCATATCATATGAAGGAAATAACTTTCTCACAGATGAAGGCATACACAAGATTTATAGTACCGAATGGAAATTACGAGAAAGAACTTTTGGGGATTTAAAAAGAATTTTGACATATAGCAATGGATTTCTATTAACCTAGGGATCAGGATTACCTCATTCATGGGAAATTCCCACGATCTACTCATTAAAATACATTAATACATTAGTGGTATTAGGATTACCTCATTCATGGGAAATTCCATGATCTACTCATTATCCCTTTTTGGCTTTACTAGGCTTGACAAAAAGAATAAAACAATAAGTTTGACATCGCATCAAGGTAATAACATCAAGCAATAGTAATTAGAAGAGACAAAAACATGAATAGTTGATAGTTGAAAGAATATTACAACGTGTGGAGCTATATCAAATCTAACAATTATAGCTATTGTGCTTTAAAAGAGAAACTTACCGTAGTATATTTCCGTCCAGTATACCATCCATAGAACGAGAGGAAAAATCAACTTAATCTCATTAACAAAAGCATTGTCAACTAGTGCGACTGATATGCAGAAGGGTGATAACACGACATTCAAAGAAAACTCTGTGCAAATCAAGGTATGGTTTGTTAGTTTACCCATTCTTGCAATATTGGGCATCTGATGGAAGTCCTTTCGGTGAGGGTGAAGGCCGTACCAGAATGTTCTCCGTCAGCACTTAGTAGCATCACAGTCGGTGAAAAATTGATTGGATAACCAAACAAGGATACACAACCCAGTGTCAAAAATTTAACTCAATGTAACGATGCAATTATTTTTATAAATATATGTAATACCCTATATTATTATTAATAATAATGATGATGATGATAATAATGATGATGATAACAATAATATAGTAATAATAAAATTTAATAATAATACTAACAACAATAATATAGTAAATAAAAGATTTAGAATTTAATAATGTTTGTATTGTTTTATAATTTATTAATTGGAAATAGTTAAAGAGCCCAGCCCATAACTAAACCCTAATTTTTAATTATAAACTGAGGTCTAGCCGCTTATCCCTAGCGAAAGCTCAATACTTCTCTTCTCCTCTACTACTTCCTCCATTCTTTCTCTATGTCAGTTATTCTTCTAGGAGGTTAGCAAAACGGAGACTAGGTGATCCTAATACCACTGTATGTATGTATGTAAATATAAATCCAACGAATCAAGAAAACATGACACATACGTCTTTTAAATTGAAAACAAAGCGACAAGTTTGGCATATTAGCTATCAAAGTCTTTTATATATAACACAAGTTTTGACAGAATATGTAACTAAAGAATATGGATGATAGTTGTGATTTTAGTTGAGTTGTAATATATGTATTTAAGTTAGTGCTTTAGTTTAGATTAGTAGTTACTTTGTTATTCTGTTGTAACTAATTTTACTTTAGTTCCCACTTGTAAATAGGGAATAGGAAATATTATAAATACATTGTGTACTGTACAGTCAAATCAAATTATTGAATATATTTTTCTCAGTTTGTATTTTCTCTAGCTTTTAATTCCCTTTTCTCTCTCTCGTTTCCTTCACCGACAGTCATGACACCAGGCTCATCTTCCTGGTTCTCAATTCGATCTCAGTCCGATTTCACCTGATCTGGAAACGTTACATGGTATCAAATCCATAATTGACGCCATGGATGCGTCTTCTACAGGCACCAGTGGTTCGACCGCTGCACACTCGAAAAATTCAAGCCCTAATTTGTCGAGTCCGTACTACCTTCACCCTAACGAGAATCCGTCGTTGGTTCTCATCAACCCGATCCTCACTGAACTGAACTAGCGCACTTGGCCGAGAGCTATGCGAGTAGCCTTACAATCCAAGAACAAGCTGGTATTTATCGATGGATCCATCCAAGCACCGTTGTCGTCGAGTTCTTCTTATTCTGCTTGGCTTCAATGTAACACTATGGTCTGTTCTTGGCTGTTGAGAGTAATTTCTCCAACAATTGGTCAGAGTATTCTTTGGTTAGACAAGGCGAGTGATATTTGGATTGACCTACAGGATCGATTTGCATAAAGCGATGTATTCAGAGTTGCCGAGCTACAGGACGAGATCTTCACATATCGACAGGGAGCATTATTGGTGAGTGATTACTACACCAAACTCAAGATTTTATGGGATGAGTATATGATACTTCATCCAATTTCTCGTTGTCCCTGTAATTTCTCTTGCTTGTATGAGAAGTACCATGAGGATGACTATACGCTGAGATTTTTGAAAGGCTTGAATGAGCGTTTTGCTCCTGTCAAGTCACAAATTATGCTGTTAGATCCCCTTCCCTCTATTAATCGTGTGTTCTCCATGCTTCTGCAACAAGAACGAGAAATGTCACCGAATGTGGGCGTGGATCCAGTTGTGTTGTTTAATAAGGGTCCAATGAAGCCTAATTTCTCAAATTCTAGTTCCTTTACTGGTCGTGGTTCTGGTTCTGGTGGCAGAGGCTCTAATAATTCTAGTAATGATAAGTTTTGTACCTACTGTAACCGGCCTCGTCATACAGTGGGGAGATGTGCTACCGGAAACATGGATTTCCCCCTGGCTTCAAGTTTAGGAATCAAGCCTCTCCAGCGGTTCATCACATTCAGACTCAGGATTTGATCAATAGTTCTGTTTTAGAGCAACCTAAGGCATCTGATGGTGTTTTGCCAACTCCCTCTCCTCAGTTCACGCAAGATCAATACCAGAGGATTCTTACTCTTGTTCAAAATACCTCGGTTGCTTCCCCTCAGTCCACCTCTGTCCCGTCTGTTCACCATATCTCTTCATTACATCAATCTCCAGGTACCTCTGTTCCTTTCTTTAGTTTTTCACCTAAGAAATCCTGGATAATTGATACTGGAGCAACTGATCATGTTTGTCATTCCTTAGATTATTTTACAAAATATCAATCTATTACACCTATTCCTATTAAGCTTCTTGATCATAGCCATATTATTGCAACTATTTCTGGCACCGTGTGTATTTCTCAGTCCTTAACTCTCCATAATGTATTTTACATTCCTCAGTGTGCCTTTAATATCCTCTTTGTTTCTAAACTCATGGTTGCTACTCCTTGCTGTTTGATTTTTTTGTCTTCTGTTTGTTACATTCAGGAGCTTTCTCTCTGGAAGACTATTGGTACAACTAAAGTGTCCGAAGGCCTCTATTTCCTTAATCCTGCACCATCCTCTGGTCTGCCTATTGCAACACCCTCATCCACAATAGCCATGAGCACTTCCTCAACTTCCCCTGGTCTGCCTACTGCAAGCTTTGATTTGTGACATCATCGTTTAGATCACACTTCACTTTGTACTTTGCACATTTTGAATAAGCAATTTCCTTTTATACGTTGTCATTCACAATCTAATCCCTGTGATGTTTGTCATATGGCTAAACAAAAGAGACTTTCATTTCCTGTAAGCACATCTTCGAGTAATAAAATTTTTTCTCTGATACATACTGATATTTGGGGTCCCTTTGCTGTTACTTCCATTCGAGGTTATAAATATTTTTTAACTATTGTGGATGATTTTAGTCGTTATACTTGGATTTTTCTTATGAAAATCTGAATCTGAGGTTCGTGTTCACCTCCAAAATTTCATTTTGTTTGCTGTTAACCAATTTCATGCTGATATTCAGATTGTTAGATCTGATAATGGTTTAGAATTTTTCATGGATTCTTTTTATAAATCCAAAGGAATTATACATCAAACTTCTTGTGTTGGGACTCCTCAACAAAATGGCATTGTAGAACGCAAACATCAACATATTTTAAATGTTGCTCGTGCACTTTTGTTTCAAGCTCATCTTCCTAAGTCTTTTTGGTGTTTTGCTATTTCTCATGCTGTTTTTCTCATTAATTGTTTACCATCCCCACTTCTTCATCAATCTACTCCTTTCTTGCGGGATTCTTTACTTCCACTGTTCCATTTTCTTAGGTGATAAATTCTCTCTCTCCTTATCTTTATCTTCTTCTAAACATCCCTCAAGCAACCCATTGGTTGTAAATGGGTATTTACCAAGAAATACAAATATGATGATCGTTACAAAGATTTCAAAGTTTTTGGCTATTCTTGTGCGAAATTACTACCGTTAAAACCACTCTTGATCGCCTCTTTAAGATCAAGGATCTTGGTTATTTCGATATTTCCTTGGCCTTGAGATTGCTCGTAATCATTCTGGAATTTCTTTGTGTCAACACAAATTTGTTATGGATCTTTTGACTGATACAGGTTACCTTGATTATAAGCCTATTTCTACTCCCATGGATCCGAAAGTCAAGTTAAGTCTTCATTCTGGTACTCCTTTGACTGATGTTAGTTCTTATCGTCAACTTGTTGGACGTCTTTTGTACTTAACTACTACTAGACCTGATATTGAATTTGCAACTCAACAATTGAGTCAATTTATGGCTGCTCCTACTGATTCTCACCTTCATGCTGCTAACCGTGTTCTTCGATATTTGAAATCTACTCCATCCCATGGTTTGTTCTTTCCATCCACATCTGATGTATCTTTAACAGGCTTTAGTGATAGTGATTGGGTTGCTTGTTTGGATTCTCGGCGTTCTGTTACTGGTTATTGTGTATTTCTGGATAATGCCCTTATTTCTTGGAAATCGAAGAAGCAAAGTGTTGTCTCTCTTTCTTCTTGTGAAGCTAAATATCGTGCTCTTGCTATGACTACCTGTGATATTCAATGGCTCTTGTTTTTGTTAGATGATCTACGTGTTTCCCGGTCTAAGGCTACTCCTTTATACTGTGACAGTCAATCTGCAATTCAGTTGGCTTCTAATCCTACTTTTCATGCTCGTACTAAGCATATTGACTTAGATTGCCATCTTGTTCGTGATAAAGTCAGAGAAGATGTTATTCGATTGCTTCCTCTTCGTTCTCAGCATCAACTTGCTGATGTGTTTACCAAACCACTTGGTTCAAGCCCTTTTCACTCTCTTACTTCCAAGCTGGGCATGATTGACACCAATGCTCCAGCTTGTGGGGGGCTGACAGAATATGTAACTAAAGAATATGGATGATAGTTGTGATTTTAGTTGAGTTGTAATATATGTATTTAAGTTAGAGCTTTAGTTCAGATTAGTAGTTACTTTGTTATTCTGTTGTAACTAATTTTACTTTAGTTCCCACTTGTAAATAGGGAATAGGAAATATTATAAATACATTGTGTACTGTACAGTCAAATCATATTATTGAATATATTTTTCTCAGTTTGTATTTTCTCCAGCTTTCAATTCCCTTTTCTCTCTCTCGTTTCCTTCACTGACAGTCACGACACCAGGCTCATCTTCCTGGTTCTCAGTTCGATCTCAGTCCGATTTCACCTGATCTGGAAACATTACAAGTTTGGACAAAATCGTCAGTTATTAACAACCAATTGATGTTATGACATACAAAAATTGGTTTAGTTACCTAACTTGTCTTAAGAACCAGATTTTAATATGTGACGGTCACTTGGACTCTAATAGATTAATAAGATGACATAATCCATGCCTTTTTCGATTCCAATATAATTTGGTTTGAGATGCCATAAACATTGAATGTCACGGCCTTCCACTCCTGATAAAATCATCAATAGCACCAGAAACTATAAATAAAAAAAGAGATCATATCACTATGTATCTGAGCCTCATATGAATCGGTTGTAATTAACTACAAGAATCTCGTATCAGGAACTGTTACATAAAATTGCTATCTCAAGTATGTTACATCATACTAGAAAACTAAAAGGGTTCATAAATTTGCAATTGGGTAGTTATAGAAGGTAGCACGGGCTTTACAGATTAGCTTCTCAGTTTTCTTCAACTTAAACTCAAGTACAACTACTGTCAAATTTCGTCCACTCTTCACCACAGAAGCATCAGCAATCACCTCTGCCTGCACAAATAGAGCATAGGCATACAATGAAGGATCTAACCAGGTAATCAGAGTAGCCGTATAAACATGGTAATTTTAGCCAGCAGCAATGACGGTATTCAAAATCTACCGGGTTCAAAGGAAAACTTGTACTACTTATCCAGCAACTAGCCTTGCAACTAACCATAACTTGCTTAAAAAGGAAGCACTGTGTGTCTGTGTCAAAGCTTTTAGCTTAACGTTCAAAGTCACAGGAACAAAGAGTTTGTAATTATAATTTTATATATATATATATATATAAAACTTTCGTCCTCTGGTAAAAGGCAGTGCTGTTTTCAATTATAATGATTAAAAAGAACAAAAAGACACACACAGAAGAAAAGAAAAAATAAAGGAAAAAATAAAAAAGAACAAAAGTTAGGTAAAGTTGTGTAGGCGTTTGCAGTTCACAACAAATTTTTCCAAGACGTAACCTATGAAGAAACATCTTGAAAATACTTAATCATAGTGTTAGCTGTATCAAAGTGCAGCTAACACCTATGATGCACCGAAACGTTAATTTTTAGGATTGGAGCGTTTCTGAGGGAGCCGTGAATTTCAGCTGGAGACGCGAATCGATTGGGTTAAATGGGTCCAATATCATTTTTGTAAATTTCTTAAAACTGAAGGGTGAATCAAATCAGATTTTGAGAGAGTTAAAAGCCCTAATCTAATGAATCAGCAACCAAGATTTAGAGCAATTCGTAGCATCGACTCCACAAACGCCGCTTTATTGGGATATTATTGGAGATGCAATTAAATACAACGAAGGAGAAAGTCATTATTAGGACATTAGTAGAGATGCAGTTGATACCTTTAATGATGTTGGAGCTTTATATGTTGCTGCCCTTTTCCTAGATGAGCCAGAGTTGGAGGCAAATATTATTAGTGGAGATGCACTTTAATTGTGCTAATGATTTTTCTTTTATTATATTTTGTCAATGTGAAATACACGGTTTATATTAAAAATATTATTTAATACTATGAGCGCGGCCCTCGCTCAACATCCAACGGTCCGTCGGGTGGCGACCACCGCAATCGTCGCCATGGCATGGTCGGTGGCGGCCGACGGTAGGGTTGCCGGTGGTAGGGCCCACTTGGCGGGGTATTTGAATTTTTTTTAATTATTTGAATTTTTTCCTAATTTTTTGAATTTTTTTCTAATTTTTTTCTAATTTTTAACTTTTTTCCTAATTTGTTGAATTTGTTTCTAATTTTTTGAATTTTTTCCTAATTTTTGTTTAATTTTTTGAATTTTTTTCTAATTATTCTAATTTATTTTAATTTTTTTCTAATTATTTTAATTTTCTCCTAATTTTTTTATTTCCTAATTATTTGGATTTTTATTCCTAGTTAGCCTCCACGTCGGTTTGTACCCAAATCAACGTCACGTCGGCGTTCCATCTAAGTTAACTTGTCAACTAACGGCTGTGGTATTTTTGCTCCCAAAACATAACGTCGTGTGTATTTTTGCTCCGAGAAAAAGGTCATGGTCTTTGGCGCTCCTAGGGGAAAAGGTCATGTGTATTTTTGCTCATTCTCCCAATAAATAAAAGTACTCTCAGACCACTAGTAATAACAAAATTTTAAAATCTGGTCATTCACAACATAAATATAAATATATATATATATATATATATATTCACAATAAGGATTGTCATATTCACAACAAAATTTAAACACCCGGATTTTATTTCAAACTCAAATCCCTAATCGTACAAATGTCATTTACAACAGAAAAGGCTAGATTCACAATAGGAAGTGCTATATTCTCAACAAAATTTTAAACCCGACCATTCTCAATAGAAAAAGATATATTCACAACAACGGGAAGTCTTATATTTACAACAAAATTTTAAAACTTGGATTTTGTTTCAATAAAAATAATATCAAAAAAGTCTTTAGGGACTTTTTTTATATGTGAATTTCTATTGGGACTTTTTTATAATTTTTATGATCCTTGGGACTTTGCTGTCATAATCCATATAGTTTGACTGCAAATTATGAAAACACATTTATAAATTTTAAAATATTAATTCTAAATAAGTTTTAAATTCCATATATTTTAGAATTTTTAAAATCTGAATTATAAACTCTAAAACTTTAATAGTAGAAATCAGAAAATTAGCTATAAATAAATTAAATTTGTGAAAAATTTATAAATATAAAAAACTCAACTGTTAATACTGAAAGTTTATTGTAAAATTTTGAAAGTTACAATATATTGTCAATGCTTTTTTACACATCTTTCGTAAATTACAGCTTATTTATTTGGGAGAATTATAATAAAGGACCTAAGAAAAATAATATTTATTAAGAAGGACCATAAAAATGGTAATTATTTTGAAGGACTAAAAATTAAAACATTAATATAAAGAGACTAAATTGCCCTTGGTTCTACAATTTTTACATAAAGGTGAGAAATGAAAAAAAAAAAAAAAAAGTTTTGGAACAATAACATATGGCAACCTTTTTTTGGAATGAAATATCTAATTAACCAAAAAAAAAAAAAAAACCTACAGGTCAATGTTTGCGAAACTTTTTTTTTTTTTTTTTTTGGAACAATAATATATGGCAACCTTCCGTTCCACATAAAGAAAGAAAAGTGACGGACCATGCGAATTGGTTTTGGTGATTCAAAACAAAAGTTTGAAAAATATACAATACTAAAGCTTTGTTTGGGAATTCCATTTTGGAAGGAAAAGAAAGGAAATGGAGGGTTTTGGTAATCCCTCCCCTTGTATATATCAAGGGAATAGACTACTAAAACCCTCTCTTCCTTTTTCTTTCCCTCCAAAATGAAACTTCCAAACAAAGCCTAAAGGGGCAAGGATTAATCAGATTTTAATGATTATAACAAGAACCGAACTAAAGGAAAACGAGATAAAAATTATCGGGAAGAAGAACTTGAAGATCATAGAACGAGAGGGGAGGATGCGGGAGATCTTTTGTGAATGAAAGAACCTACTATTTCTTCTTCGGTCTTCACGAGAGAGATAAAAAGTTACCAATAGAGACTCTAACTTGCATATTCCAGATTCTGATTTGATCTCTATTTATCATTTTCAATCAATCATTTCAAATTCTGATTTAATTAGAGATAATATAGGAAATTTGACCAAGGGCAATTTAGTCTCTTTATATTAATGTTTTAATTTTTTGTCCTTCAAAATAATTACCATTTTATGGTCTTTCTAAATAAATATTATTTTTCTTAGGCCCTTTATTATAATTCTCCCTATTTATTTCGATATTTATAATTAAACTTACGAATTTATAGCTAAGGTTTAAGAGTTTATAAGACTCTTCTAATTATTTAACATGACTGAATTATACACCCAACCATATAAATATATTTCTCATAATTTTTTATTTCAAGATACAAGTAGATTTTTTATAACATTTTTTTTCTTGTAAAACAGATATGTCATTTTCATTATCTCGTAATAAGTCTAAATAATTATAGCTGAATTGGCCTGAGCTAATTCAATTTTCGTATGTCAGTCAAACCATCTAATTATATGTCAAAATTGTGAGAGGGTAAAAGTCAGCAAGAAACATGGAAGCAAATGATGTTAAGCTGATTCTTAATCAGTTAGCCTAAGAAGGTTGAATAAAGGGATGGAAAGCCAAAAAAGTTTGAAGATGAAGCGAGAGGAAAAATGATGTTGAAGAAAATGTACAATGAAACATGACCGAAGACTCGTGGAAATAAGTGGCAGAAGCCAGAAGGCAAATTATGGAAATTAGAGCAAAGATGAGCCTCATTGTGCAGAGTTTGTCCCTGCGCTTTTTTTTGGTATATATATGTGAATAATAACAGTGAATATTCGCTTTATCAAACACAAGAAAAAAGCACATGAAGAATTGGACTAAAAGTAAACTCCCCACAATCAAAGATCAAGATTATCTTCCATTTCAGTGAAATATTCAACATTTTGGTTCAAGTTGAACTGATTAGATTGGCAAGACCGGCCACGAATGAAACCAATTGTTTAGATTCATTTCTTCCATGGCTGCAAGCATAAACATGCACACCCACATTACAGTATCTTATTGAGCATCTGAGGTGCAGTTCGTATTATTGTGTTCACGGGAAAGACAACATCAAACGAATTCACCACCTAATTCTTCATACTTTTAAAGTTACAAGAGCTTTGCTTCAGCCTTCTTGTTTCAATGTTGCTACAAAGGGATGGATGCCTCCAGTACAGATAAAATTTCCAGGCGATAAATCTGATCACTATATTCCAACATTAATTTCACCTTTTCTTCTTTGGATGAATAGCTAACCCAAGATCCTTGCATAACTCTTCATCAGGTTGCAAGCTACCTGGAATTGCACCAAATAGTCTTCTAAAAACTTCACACCCCGAAGCTACTTGATGGAGACACGCTGATGTATCTTGCAGTTTCCTTTGCAGATATGAAGATGCAGACATACATTTTCTTGAAGAGCTCGCTGAAAATTTTCTCGCAAAATGATTTTCCAACTCAACAGCCTCAAGAAACCGTATTGTGGCAGCCTCCCAGGATAGCTCATATCTCTGAGCATCAGTAAGTGGGGCAGGGTCTTCAGCTTGCGCTTCAACTGTGGCTGTAACAAACCCATTGCTGCCATCATATGTCTTGCAGTTTGGAAACTGCTTGAAGAAGTCATTTGAGGGATGATTGGCGCATACAACAATTTTGCCCATTGCTAAAGCTTCTGCTGTTGTTGTACAAACCACGTCTGTTGTGCTTGGATTCAGAAACAATTTGTAACTGGAAAACAGAAATAATGGATTAACGTTTGCATGCTCCAAGTAGTGCTTTCTCTAAGAGACAAATTTTATAATTTCGGCCTTGAAAGATACCAATGATTTGAGCTTTTACATGTAAGAGCAACAATGTACAATTGAGAGTTTAATCTTCTTGATTTCAGATCAGTATACTCTTTCAAGGAGCCAACAAATGGAATTGTTAGGAAATATACTGTAATTAATATGGAATCAATTAGTATTCCTATCAATCAGGGATATTAAGTGCCTGTTTGGCCTAGCTTATTTTTAGCTGAAACGCTACTTATAAGCATAAGCTAGGCCAAACAGATTTTACATGCTCTTATAATTATAAGAGCTTATTTTTATCTTGAAGAAAAAAGAGCTTAAAAATAAGCTCTTCATGGAGCTTATTTTTAAGCTCTTTTTTTTATAAGCTCTTTTTAAAAAAATAAAATAAAAAGAGAACCCATAATCTCTTGATCGACCACTACCGCCACCGCCACCCCACCACCACCGTCGCCGTCGCCCCGCCACCACCACCGTCACCCCCGCCGCCCACCACCACCCGCCCCCACCACCGCCGCCACCACCACCGCGTCCCCCGCCGCCACCACCACCACGGCCCCCACCACCACCACCACCACCGCCGCCACCGCCACCACCACCACCACCACCCAATTATAATATACCTTTTATGATAATTTTTATTAGAAAAAGTCTTTATGACAAAAATTTTGTCAAACAAATTTTTATTTTTAATTTCGTTTTTTTTAAGCTAAAAAATTTATATAATCACCAAACAACTTTTAACTTTTTTTTTTAAAAGCTTTTTTTTTTTTTTAGCTTATAAGTAGAAGATAAGCTAAAAATAAGCTGGTCAAACGAGCTCTAAGAGCTATTAATACTGAGGCTATCATAATATATTTTTTTCCTTTAACTTCACATGGCATCAGAGCCTAGGGTTCTCTGAAAATATTTTTTTTTCTGTCCAACGTTTTTTGGCTGGTTCGTCTCTGTTAGATCTACTTCAAGGGTGTTAAGGCTTCAATGGTTGGTCAATTTTGTGCTCACGCGCCCTGTAGTTGCATTCAACGTCGTCATTTCGGCCCGTCCCCAGAGATTCGATGCCATCTAACCAGCACGTGACCCTCACGCGTCACTGTCAGATTTGCCAGAGATCCACATGCGCAGCTGTTTCCGTTGGCGGCCGCCACCATTCAATTCACCTTGCTGAACCCAATCCGTTCTCGATGGTCTTGTGCCCTAATTTTGAGTTTTACATTGTGGGGTCACAATTTCTTCCCTTCCCATTTAATGTCTTCTTGGGGTCACAATTTCTTCCCTTCCCATTTAATGTCTTCTTCAGTTTCAGGTTGTCTTCTTGAAGTATTTTTTTTCTTTTTTTTTTAAAAAAATGTTGAGTCTTAAAAAAATTTCTTTGATATATTTTCCTAACAAAATCCGAACTAAGTTGGAATATAATGTTTATGTCTTATAACAATGTAGAGTCTTAAAAATTTTAAACTAATATATTAATATTGTTATTGTGTGACTGTTCTCTATGGTCCCGGACCATAATTTATGTGACTTTTTATATTTTATTGTTATTTTAGAACATAATTTGTTTTTGATTATGAATTCGTGCTTATTTTTGGATGATTGTGTTTTTTGGATATAAATATTGACAACATTTATTTGATAAATTAGATGATTTATGTTGTAATTTAGAGCTTTAATTGTTGTAATTTTTATTTGCGTGAAAAACAAGGAAAAAAATAATTAAAATTTGTAATTTTGGTTCTTTGTGGGATCTTTCTGGTGGTTCTGTGGTCTGATCTCATTGTTTGAACACTAGGCTCTTCTTTTTCTTGGTGAGATGTTCTGCTCACTATTTGAGACAGTGTTCTTTGTTGTTCTTTGGTCTCTTTAGTGGCTGGTTTTTTTTTTTTTTTTTTTTTTTTTTTGGTTCTTCTGTTACTTCTCAGAGAGTTTGTTGTGGTTGCACTCTTGGTTATTCGCTGGTTGGTTCTGCTCTTACTCATTATTTGCAAAGTATCTTGTTGTTTGGTTCTTTAAGAGACCTATTGTACTATTCGTTGTGGAGTTCAAGTTTCTTCTAGTTAGTACCGATGGCTGAATCGAAGTCTAGTCCTTCAAGTGTTGTTGCCACAAGTAGCATTGCTTTTGATCTTGCCACTTCTTCCTCAAATCACATAACATATAACCATCATTTGTTCTCTACATATGCACCTTATGCCAATCCTTCTTCTATAACAATTGTCAATGGTTCTTCTCCTCCTGTTTTTGGATCTGGAACTGTTAGACCTACTCTGTCCATTCCCTTATCTTCTGTCCTGACCTTGCATTTAACCTTTTATCCCCTAACAAGCTCACTCGACAATTAAATTGTTGTATCTCACTATTTCCTAACCATTATTTGATTCAAGATCTCACGAAGAAGAAAATTATTGGCAAAGGCTATGAATCTGGTGGCCATAACTTTCTTGACGATCAGGTGTCACGTTTGGCTGCTTGCTCTAGTGGTACGTCTCCTTTTAAAGTTCATTGTCATTTAGGTCACGTGTTTGTCTTCTTTAAAGATGTATCCTCAATTCCATCACTTTTAGAATGTAAGTCGTGTTAGTTTGCTAAATATCATCGTTTCCATCTAGCACCTCAAGTCAATAAACAGGCTGAGTCCCCTTTTGCTTTGGTCTATTCTGATGTTTAGGGTCTGTGTCATGTTGAGTCAAAGTTTGGTTTTAAGTACCATGTTACCTTTGTCGATGATTTTTCTTATACCACATGGCTTTATTTAATGAAGCATCATTCTGAGCTATTCTCTCATTTTTGCAACTTTTGTGCTGAAGTTAAAACTCAATTTGGTGTATCAATGAAAACATTAAGGAGTGACAATGGCAAAGAATATTTCCTTGCCTTATTCCAAAATTATATGATACAATATGGTATGATTTGTCAAACTTCTTGTGCAGATACACCAGCTTAAAATGGTGTTGCAAAACATAAAAAACAACACTTATTATAAATTTCTCGAGCTCTAATGTTTCAAATGCAAGTTCCCACACCTTTTTGGGCAAATGTATCTACTGCATGTTTTCTAATCAATCATATGCCCTCTCCTGTTCTTGATGGTCTCCATACACAACTATGTTGCCTTCCAACCCCTTGTTTCCAATTTATCCAAAAAAATTTGGGTGTGTCTATTTCGTTCAAGATGTTCGTGCCACTGTAACAAAACTTGATCTGAAGTCTCTCAAGTGTGTCTTTCTTAGATAATCTAGGTTCAAAAGGGTTATCGATGTTTCTCTTCCACTCTTTATCGTTATCTTTTGTCTACAGACGTCACATGCCATGAATCGACTTTGTTCTTTCCTTCCTCTTCTCCACCTCAATCCCCTGACAAAGCAGATGATCTTGATGATCTCTTGGTGTATCAGGTTCACTTACCACCAATGCAAGCATCTGTTCCAGCACCTGTTAAACCACCTCTCTATCATGTTTATTGAAAATGTCTCAGGGAAAGTAATATATTCAATCATGTTCATAGCCCACTAGTGCCCGCTTCGGCGTCTGATCTGAAACAAGTCTTCACCGCTTCTATTGTTGAACCTGCCCCTAAGCCTGAAACAATACCTATACCTGTTCTTGATTCTAACAGTGTCTATGCACCTGATCCTTCCGATGACTTTCCCATTGCCCTTTGAAAAGGTAAACGTACTTGCACCTGTCCTATCTCTTCTTTTGTTTCCTATAACCACCTGTCTCCTTTTCCTATTCCTTCATAGCATCCTTAGCCTTTATCACCATTCCCACCACTCTTTAGCAAGCCTTAGCCCATCCCGGTTGGCGTGTTGCGATGGAGGAAGAAATAATGGCCTTATAAGGAAGGGACCTAGACTCTTATTGATTTGCCTCCTAAAAAGAAGGCTAATGGGTGTAAGTGGGTGTTCACGGTTAAGACAAAAGCTGACGGCACCTAGGAACGTTTGAAAGCTCAACTGGTTGCCAATGGATATGCTCAAAACTACAGTATTGACTATTTTGAAACCTTCTCCCCAGTGGCAAAATTGCCCTATGTTCACCTCTTCATTTCTATGGTGGCCACTTATAGTTAGGATCTTCATCAATTGGATGTTAAAAATGATTTCTTGAATGGTGATCTTCTTGAAGAAATTTACATGGAGCAACCACCTGATTTTGTTGCTCAGGCGAAGCGCGAGAAGGTGTACCATCTTCAGAAGTCTTTATATGCTTAAAGTAAAGCCCTCGTGCTTGGTTTGACAAATTTAGCTCTATGGTTAAGAAATTTTGTATGAATAAAAGTAAGTGTATCACTTTGTGTTTTATCAGTGCATGAATGCAGACATTATTCTCTTAGTGGTATATGTTGATGACATTGTGATCTCACAAGTAGCAATATATCGAGAATCTCATCACTCAAGGCCATTCTTAATTCTCATTTTCAAACGAAGGATTTAGGTCCGCTAAAGTACTTCCTTGCAATCGAGGTTATGAAAAGTAAGAAAGGCATCCTCTTGACATATGGGAAATATGTTATTGATCTGCTAAAAGAAAACGGGAAACTTGGACCAGCACCAAGTAGCTTTCCCATGATTCCTTATCCTTTTTTGGACATTGATGACAGAGTATCGTTTGACAAGCTACTTGAAGATATGAGAAAAAAGGTTGATCCTAAGAATATCAAACCATTTGTGTATACTAAAAGATATCATAGATTAATTGGGAAATTGAACTATCTCACGATGACTTAGCCTGATGTGACCTTTCCAATTAGTGTGCTTAGCCAATCCATGACAGCACCGATCGTTCCTCAGTAGGAAGCCTTAGAGCATGTCTTACATTACTTGAAGGGTTTACCTGGTCATGGTATACTTTATACGAATCAAGGTCACACTAAGATTGAATGTTTTTGTGATGCAGATCATAGGGGGTCAAAGACTACTAGGAGATCCATCATAGATACTGCATGTTTATGGGAGGAAATTTGGTGCCCTAGAAAAGCAAGAAGCAGGATGTGGTATCTCGATCTAGTGCGAAAGCTGAGTATAAAGCCATGGCTCAGTCGGTGCAGGAAATTATGTGGATTCACCAGTTAATAAAGAAGGTTGGTTTTGTCATGCCATTGCCCACGAAGTATGGTATGATAATGCTCTACAGATAGCCTCCAATTCTATATTTCATAAACGTACGAAATACATTGAGATTTACTATCAATTTTGTATGCGATAAAATCAAGGAGAACTTTATTTCTACAGGACATGTGCAGTCTAGTGACCAATTGAATGATCTGGTAAGTAAGGCCTTAAATGAGACTCGTATTGACTATATCTTTATAATAAATTAGGCTTGATTAACATCTCCGCTCCAACTTAAGGGGGAGCATTAGGAAATATATTGTAAATAATATGAAATCAATTAGTATCCTTATCAATCAAGCATTATGATTAGAAAAACATCATTAAGAGCCATTGATACTGAGGCTCTCCCCCTTATATGAATACACCCCTTTTGTACATGATTATATACAAGATTCAGAATATATTTTTTCCTTCAACTTCACAGGAATAATTCAATCCCAAATTAGCGATAGGTTTTAAGGACCAAAATATGAATGTAGTCGTCTCCAAGAGGTTTTTCATCTGACCTAAGTTCGTCTATGAGTAAAATAAAAATTAAAAATTAAAAAAAAAAAAAAAAATCTATAAGAGAAAGGGAGGGAAAGCTTAGAGAATCAATCAATATTCCAACTAAAAAATATTAAGACATTAGCTGATTACTGCTGTGTTGTCTTGGTAGGCGCATGCAAGACTGCAGTTGAAGTGAGATCTAATTATAAAGAAAAGGCTGAGCCAAAGTTGGCTTTTTCTAGCATATATCTAAATGACTTTTAACTTGATATGAATAATATAAATATTGTATTTTAACATGCTTTTGTTATCCTAAAACTGATATCATACTTTGCTGCTAGATGTTATGGTGTCTATAATTGACAAATTAATTAATTCAAACTTAATCACCTTTCTTCACAATAAAAGATACTCCTCCAGTTCTAAATGTAGAACCAAGTTTATAGTACAATTTGCACTAAAAACTAGGCCCTACATTTACGACCAGATGTAATACAAATTAAATCCCTTTTCTTTTCTATTGATGCACTTCAGGCACCTTTTTTTCTAACCAACTTCTTTTTCGATCTATAATCTTTTAATAGGAAATCAAGAAAACGAACTGATATTTAAAAAATCTAGCAAAATCAGTTGGAATGATGAAGCTTACTCATGAAATATAGGATCTACATGATCACGTGCTGGGTGAACTCTAACTACCAGTTCCAAGTTTTTCACTGCGTCTTGAACTTCATCTGAATCTTCTCCACTGCCAAACAAATCAACCTCAAGCCTAACTAGATCCTTTTGGTGGTCACTGAGAAGTCTGATCAGCTCCTTGTAGCCTTTGCTCCATACCATCTTCCCAATATAGTAGGCACCTTTGGTAAAGGCATGACCTCCATTCTGCAGTTGTTCCATCTTTTTCTTACCAATGGCAAGGCATTTGGGGTTCACTCCATGGACGTTACAAATGATGGAACCACTATAATCCTGGGTGGCAGCAGAAAGTCTAATAACCTGAAATCAATTCCAGTAATGCACACAATGTTTTTAATTTGATGGTACAATTCTGAACATTAAAAGTGAGAATGATGTCTCATTTTTATTGGGATGGTTCTCACTTTAGAATAAAATTTTACAGCGCTTAAAGTACAAATTTAGAGGTTGCCCTCATGTTATCATTGGTTTCTTCCTGGCAAACAAGTATATCAATGAACATCATCAAACTATATCTTACCTGACCCAATATAAAAAACAGTGACAATTAAGATTAAAAACAACCACTGATTGATAAAAAATCAATAACAGACAGAATACCATGAAATTTGAGTCAAGCAGCAGACCTACATAGTCTTTTGTATCCAAATAGCAATCTAAGCAGTAGAATACGAATACCATCAAATGAGGAAGAGTTTAGAGTTCTAATAAAATTATTCATAAATTTCTCCAATCTAAATTATTCTTCCTGGCAAACAAGTATATCAATGAACATCATCAAACTATATCTTACCTGACCCAATATAAAAAACAGTGACAATTAAGATTAAAAACAACCACTGATTGATAAAAAATCAATAACAGGCAGAATACCATGAAATTTGAGTCAAACAGCAGACCTATATATTAGTCTTTTGTATCCAAATAGCAATCTAAGCAGTAGGATACGAATACCATCAAATGAGGAAGAGTTTAGAGTTATAATAAAATTATTCATAAACTTCTCCAAAAGAAAAAAGAACTCTTGTTGTGGTCACAAACTTTCGAGTTAAGATGATACTCAGGAAAGTGAGAATGATTTCTTGGTGTGCCAGAGGAAGCAAGGCATGCCATCATCATTTTCTGTCCGTCAGCCTCATGCAATAAATAAGAAATAATGGAAACTGCAAGTTATATCAATCTGTTTAATTTGGGGAAAACAGGGGAAAAAATTGCTTCTTCACCATTCACTTTCACAAAAAAATATTAAAAATTAAAAATCATACATTTTACAGCATCACCAGACAGTTAGAAAATTCACTAAAAATATGACCATCCAAATCCAATTTATATCGACTTATCAAAATTCAAGATTTAATAGTCTTAGCTTCATCTATTGTTGAGGTAAGGCCAGAATGCCAAGGCATGTAATAGATATATCATTTTCCTTAATCATATAGAGACTTACCTTGTGACAGTAGATGTCAACAAGCCATTTGTTTATATGTTTGAGTAAAAATGCTTGCGTTATTCCTTCAGTCTCTCTCTTCACATATTCCACGTAGTTTGTGTGGATAATACCTATAACAAACCGGAATTTATTCTTCCATCTTTTCCCATGGTAGAACCATGTCAGGTGCTCAGGCTCCTCCAGAACAGCAACATCTGCCTCTTCATCAGGGATAGCTTCTGAAATATCTCCAACTCCAATGATGCTCCTTTTATCTCTAGAATACTACATTATTTGTTATATCATGAATGATTACTATGTGCATGAGAAAGAGGCACCGTCATTACAATTGGCAAACACTTATTTCTCGCACAATTGTAATTATGAGATGGTAAAAATTCTACGCATTGATAGATGTTTCTAACCATTCACCAAACAGACTGACTATAAATGCATTAGTAAACCAACGTGGTTAGTTAGGTGCAACCCTCAACTCCACTCTACCCATCCTTACTTAAAACCTAATGTATGAAGCATAAGAACTAAAGTAACAAATTTAGTACAACCAAACATAAACTGACCCTTGTTTGCACAATTGCACATCTCTCTATCTGTGTGTATGACTGCAAATTTTCCTTGTTCATGGAAAATGAATACAGTGAAAGAATTCAAGCAATTATCACCTTTCCGGGATAGAACTGTATACTGAAACAAGATGCGAACCCAATCATCTCTTCAAGCCAACATTTGACATATTTCTCTTGCTCTAAAGGTGAAGTGAATGTGATGTTATTTGGATACACTAGTCCCTGGTCTTTCAAAGATATCCAAGGGATCACCAAAGTGACATCATTTTTGCCATCTTTAGAAAGATACGCAGCACGAAACAGAGGATTCACAGCAGTACCAGTCAACCATGGAAGGCTAGCGGTGGTAAAAATGGCTATATGCCGTCTCCTATCCATTAGGTTATTAGCTTTAGAAATGAAATCTCATACTGCTTCTGAGCTCCTTTCTCTATGAAACTCACCTATGAAATTCAGCTTTAAAATTAATATTAGTTATGCATTAAAATCACCACATATACAAGCAACATTTAAGCACAGCTTGAGGATCAATGACATTAGCGTTAGCTACTTGAGTAACATAGGATGAGAAGTGAACTCAAACCGCTTGAGAAATAGGAAATTTGTCCCCCTCACCTTTCTGGAGAAAGAAGGGATTTCAAAGTACAGATCATCAGAAAAGGAATATAAAAAAAGGAAAAGGAAAAGCCCCGACTCCAGCGTAGAAATTTTAGTTTTTCCATTCATACTGGCCAACTTTTTCAGATACTCGTCAAGAACCACCACGCTAGGATCTGAAAAAGTTACAGTTATTAATGACTTGAAGGGAACCTTTGCTTTTTTAAAATAAAGAGTAGAATGTCAATAAAGATTTATGCACTACAATAAGAATGATGCCAATTCAACTCGGGCTGTTTTGCTATGCTGCGCTTTAAAAAAAAAAGTCTGACCAAAAAAGAAAAAAATTAGTTAAAAGTTAAAAATAATTGTAATTTCTGGTGAAAACCCAAAAACAAGCAAAACCAGTAGGTAGTGGTAGCCAAGTTTCCCTCTTTTTTAAGTTTCTTTCAAGAATGAACATGCACCCTTCTCATGACAAATAGACCGACCAAACATATGAAACTACCATAGTCCATATATATATTTATTTCATATACACAACCTCTCAGTAGAAGCCCAAAATTGAAAAGAAGAAATTGGAACCTTACGTAACTATAAATTACATAGCAGAACTGTACCTTGAAAAGTTCTTGAAGAACATAAACGAGGAAGAACAAAAAGATGAAACAAGGAAGTGATTTAAAAAGAGAAATAAATTGTGGAAATTTAGAGAAAAAGCGAAGACCAAAGAAACAAGCTCAAGAGAGTTCGAGAACGCGAGGAAGAAAGAGAATATACTCTCTTGGTTGGTATCCGATTGGCCGGGTCGTCTTTTTTGACTCATTGGTGGGTTGTGTTTGCTACTTTGCTTCAACCCTCAGGAAGTCAGATGTTCGTTACTTCAAAAATGGTGTAGAGCAATAGACATCATTCTCACCCACATATCATCAAAATGGAAAGCTTAAAATATTAAAATTAAAAAATTAAAAAACAAAACAGTTATGAAAAATGAATATTGGAAAGGGTAGTTATATAATATTTTGTAAATTAATAACGGAGTGGTAAGTACAAAATATTTAATTTAATATTTTAATTATTCTCTTACAGTCTAAATAAAAAATAAAAAGTAAGACGGTTATGAAAGATAAATAATGGGGAGGTAATTACATAATATTTTGTAAATTAATAATGAGGTGGTAGATACAAAATATTTAATAAATATCTAATTTAATATTTTGATTGTCCCTAAGAGATCTAAATAATAAATAAAAAAAACAAGACGGTTATAAAAGATGAATAATGAGGGTAGTTACATTTTGTAACTACCCTCCCCATTATTCATCTTTCATAAAGTGTATTGAGCACCCTAAATTACTTAAATTGTTTAATAAACAGTTGCACAAAAGGGTAATTTAGGGTCATTTACGCATCTAAAAAAATACTTCAAGATGCTATACACCATAAAATAATGATACTGAGTGCATCTAGACAAAAACTTCAAAGGGCTCGATACATGTTAACTAAGAATATTACTCCCTCCGGTCCTAATTATAGGACAATATTTAGAAGTTAGCTTTGATCCTAATTATAAGATAACATTCTAATTTTTATTGATTTCTTTTTAAAATACCTTTGTTGATTTTAGACAAACGTACACGTGGCTAACGGAACGTGAGGGGGTAATTCACACCCCCAAATCACAGTTCATGTTTCATGGTGATATAATAATCATCCAAGAGTGAGAGCAGCGACCTTCATGTGGGTCCCATTCCTCGTCCTTCCCCCACACGAAACATCAACGTATTGCGTCCTTCCTGGGTTTGAGTTTGTCATTTAAAATTTATGTAGGGTTATTTTAGAAAAATCAGTAAAATTAACTAATTTAACTCATCTCCTTAATCTCTTCAAAATCTGTTAAATATGTCCTATAATTAGGATCGGAAGGAGTATAAATTATTCTCATCTTATTCATTGGTCAATTTTGTTTAGTACAAGAATGTTTAGGTGAGTTGGGTTATAAAAATATTGTTACTAAAGTATTAATACTTTGCTATGTAGAAGCCAAACATTGCAAATTTACAACGTAAATTATTAAGATTTATAGGTTAAGCTTTTACCACATTAATACTTTAATATTTAGAAGTTAAACTTTACAGATTTATAAAACAAATTTCTTAAAAGTAAAAGTAAATCTCTAAAAAATTAATTTGTAGTACTTTAATATTTAAAAATCTATATTTTCATGGAAACCTTATAGAACTACAGGTTATCTTATACAATTTTTGCATTGGTTCTTCAAATTTTATAAATTGTTTTACAAGTCAACTTCTTAAAATTACACATCCTCCTCTTAAATTTACACAAGGGATATAATTTTTGCATGTTTGTTGTAGTTTTTTAGAAATGCTTTTACTTTACGAGATAAGTATGTGAAAGGAGCATGATTATGAAACTCAAACCAAACTGGCGGTTTGGACCAAAAATCGGCTAACCGGCTATGAAACCGATCTGGATTGTCATAGAAACCAGGGGTTAGAGTCAGTTTTTTTTTTTTTTTTTTTTTTTTTGGAAAAACGTTAATTGAAGAGTGAAGACGTTTAAAGAGAGAGATTGAGAGAAACAAAGTTGATGAGAAACAAAGCCGCTGAAGCCAATGAGAAACAAATCCAACTTTTACTTGTCCACAGTTTCTCCATTTGCTACGATATGAAGCTCTATTTTCCATATCTGAAGATTGCGTGTGACTTCACGTACATCGATGATGTTGTGAAAGGGTGCGTGGGGTTGTTGGACACCGGAGAGAAGAGCACCGGAAGCGAGGGGAAAGTGGCAATGAGGCTGAAGAAAGAGAGAAGGAAACAGAAAAATGAGGAAGAAAGCAAGAGAGTGAAAGACGAAGGAGAAAAGGAAAGAATGACTTTTCAAGAGAGAAGCAGATGTGTATAGACTATATCTAAGGTTTGCATAAACAAAAAATGGCAATGGGACTGAAGAAAGACAGAAGGAAGGAATGACTTTTCAAGAAACATGTGTATAGACTACAGACTATGGAGTGGTAAATGCTCAAAGTCTTGGAAATGACAAAATGGTGGATAAAAAAAAAACTGAAATCAAAAAATACAATTTAATATAGATTAAGTTAATATTAATATTTTAGTAAAGATTATTAAAGGGAATTATTTTCTTTATAATTTCATATTAATAAGTATGAAATCTTAACTTTCTCACAAGTTTGGCCTTGGTTTAGTTCCGATTTGACTTCGTCCGATCCACTAACCCTTGACTTAATATCCCGACTGGGTCAGATTTTAATAACCTTGGAAAGGAGTTTTGTCTCGACTTGTGAAAAATGACTTTTAAAACCATGTTTTGTTTACCATGGTTTGAGTGGAAAATTGCTTCTAGACATTTTATTAGTATTTGACAAACTTTTGCCAAAATCAAGGTTTTAAGGTTTTGTTTGGTTTATCAATTTAAAGAAGTTGATTTAAAAATCATTTTGTAAAATTTAAGGAATCAACGTAAACGTTATGTTGAAGTTAAATTACTAGAAAATTTAATTTGAATTGTAAATATTAAATTACTAATATTGGAAAAGGTTGACTTGTAAATGTAAGAAGTTTGACTTGTAAAGCTATGTTTGACTCGGAAATATTAAAGTATTGATATCTTAATTTTTCATGAGTCGATCTTCATATTGTATCTTGCATAAAGTTGCCTCAATATATTTGTCATAGAATTGACTCTCGCTGTATCAATTTCTTACGCGGATCAGATGGTGACAAGCACAAAATTCATTCGGTAAATAAAGATTATTGATGAAGCCAATTGCTAAGGGAGGTTTGGGAATTTGTTCCATTGGTCATGGAAACAATGCCCTATTAACTAAGCAACTATGGAGAATCATTACATCTTCTCAAGGATCATTACTTGCCGGGACATTGAAGGTCAAATACATAGATGAGCTATATGAAACCTTGGTTAAGAAGCCATACAATTCCTCATGGATTTGAAAGGGTATTTTACATTTCTATGAAATTATAACTAATTAGTAGCGCAGTGGCATGAGAGCTTAGCTCCCCTCCCTCATGTCCAGGGTTGAATCCCGCCCCTTCCCCTACTATGTGTATCAAAAAAAATAAAATAAATAACTAATCAGTTGAAATGGAAAGTAGGCTTTTGTATCTATTCAATTTAACCACTCTCTATGGTGGCCTATAGATGGCCCATGCAATCTAGATTTTCAGCTGATGAATTCATTCTGACAGTTACTGATATATTATTGTATCTTCCATCAACATGCTGTCTAGTTAGATGGAACTTTAGTGTTGTGCTTTTTCTTTACTATGCTCGTGATGTTACTTCTATTCCAAACACCCCCAGTATCCTACAATAATTGACCTAATAAATTCATTTGGATCAAGGTGCATCTAGAGATTATTCCGCATAGAAAGGCTTTAGTCTTATTACTTCCAACAGTGTTGGTTCACATCATGATATGTAACACCCCAATTTTCATCAACAAAATACTTAACGAAAATAATTTAAACATTGCCAATAAGGATGTTCAAGTTTCAAATCATCAAAATAAATTTAGTTCAATTAAAATCCACATCATAGTATCAAATTAAATCCCAAAAATTTATCAATAATAAAAATGAAAAGTGGAAGCCCTATGGTCATGGCAAATAAAACAACATATATAACAAAAGCTCTAGGAGCACAAACGAGCCTTCAAGGTTCACTCCATCTTCCCTTGCTCCTTACTAGAACAATCACCTGTAAAAAGTGTTTATATAAAGGGTGAGACTTTGACGTCTCAGTAACTACTGAATGGTTCTATCCTACACAAGCAAACTACATATGATATAAAAGAGGGAACTGATTACATGTATATTTGCATATATCATAATCCTCATGTAAAACATTTCAAATTAATCATCACTATATCAATCTCTATTTTCATCACAATATGTAATACACAGTTATGCAATATGCAACCACCCTTATATCACCGTTCATCCTTATGCCGCTGACTGGAGCCATAGGCTAACACATGGTCCAACTGAAAACCAATCCAATTGACTGGATTTGTTAGTTCTCTATATGTTTTGATGAAAACTAACAATTGTAAACAAAATAAAGTTAATGGTTTAAGTCAAAAATGTTTTAACTTGTTCAAACTTAAACCAGTAACTTACTGTCAAATTGACTAGAGTTTCAGGTTGTAAAACTCGAGTCAGCTCAAGACAGAGAGTTGTCAAAATGTTTTGAACTTAGATTGACTCGAGCCAATTATGATTAGCTCAAGTCATAAGCTCTTGGGAAACATTTTAAGATATGTTGTTGCCTCAAGCCTATGAAAACTGACTTAAGTCATATTTTATGGATTTAAACTTACTTTCAAAATACATAAGTCCCTAACTTGAGCTAGTACTCTATAACTTGAGTATGCTTTTTGAAATCTATTTTTAAATGAATTTAGTTGACTCGAGTCATCACTTAATGACTTGACCTGGTAGGATTTTAAACCAATCTCAAAGTTCATTTGTGAAAGAAGAACTTGACTCGAGCTAACCTTAATTGACTCGAATCATGCACTTGAGCTAAATGTTTTAAACTTGAACATAAGTCATACAAAGACATCTTCAAACTTATTTTCAAAGAAGATGATCCAGTGACTCGAGCCTAGAAAGCTTGACTCGAGTCATCTGCTCCAGTTTGGTTGAATTGAACTCGAGCATAATGTATCTCTATTTTACAATCACCGTGTCCGTAAATCTTAAATCTTCTAGTATGATTCACTTACTTCATATCATCACTCATTATTGTTCCTAACTATGTTTAATCAGTTTCTTAATGAGTTTCAAATGATTTGATAATGGATTAACTGAAGATTAATTAAAAAGCAAGTGATTAGGTTAAATGCATTAAATGCTGGTTCAGAAAAAGAAGCACGATTTTGGACAATCAACCTCTGAACATTCCAAAGGCATTAATGGGTTCTTTCCTCATTTGAACGCCAGATCATCCAACGGGAAGAACAGAAGGAATGTTAATCGACAAATAACGACGCAACTTGGTTGAATCGATGTGAGTAACGAAAGAACTCCAATGCTCAACAGCTAAATTCATTACTCTCAACGGTGAATTGAAAGCTTCCAACGGTCATTAATTGCCTTCACCATATATAAGCTAAAGTATTCAATTCGTTCCCACCACCAGAAATACAAAAGCTTAAACGATCAATACGCATTTACTGTTTCTTTTTTGTGTGTAATATTTTTAGATATATAAATCTTCAGTGTTTATCAACATATTCTTTTAGAGAGTTTATTACTAAATCATTATCTTTGTAAGAATCTCAAAGTTGTGGGACTTTGAGATTGTGTTATTTGATTACAACTTGTAAGGGGGAGTGAATCCTAGTAAGAGGATTACTTTCAAGTACAGAGTGTGTAATCGATTGAAGTGATAGAGAAAATCCCAGAGTGTCTGGGGACTGAACGTAGGTTAAGAGTTGAGACCGAACCAGCATAAATAATCTCTGTGTGTGTGTGTGTGTGTGTCTCTCTCTCTCTCTATTAAGCTATGTTTTCATGAGTGAATTTCAAGGGAAATCGGAAAAAAAAATTTAAATCACCCAATTCACCCCCTCTTGGTGATATTCTGTCTTTCACAGGATTGTCCCAAGCTCATCAATTCTTAAGATACACCTGGCCAAAAGGATTGTAAGAAGGATTCTTAGAAGCAAATTTGAAACGAGTCATTTCCTAGAAAATCCAATGGCCAACATTGATAGGAACCTTATCAATGATAGCAGCAAAGAGAGGGTAATCCTTCTTTGCGAAATGAGTATAATTGCCACCCTTTTGTAATAAGTTCTTAGAATACATATACCATATGACCCTATGAACATGGGGCATAGCAACAGGATTGAAAGATAAAGAAGTCAATTGATCCTCAGGAATAGGTTCATTTGGCCTCAGAATTTGAAAAATTTCTTGATTGCTATATTTAACATCGGGAACAGGAGGAAGATTGACAATTTTCAAAACAGACTTTATAAGAGAGGTAGAAAGAGTGATTTTGACTCCTCTCACATGAGTGGTAATTCTCTCCTCAATAGGTTTTCCCTCAGAATCTACAAAATTATCCCAAGACATATTGAAATAGAATAGCTTGACAATGTTGGGAGTAAATGAAGCAGAAATGGATATAAGGGACTCAAATTGTTTAAGCCAAGGAGAGAGGTCAAGATTGCACTCTTCCTTAAGCTTAGACAAATTAACTGAGACAACAGGACAGAAATCTTTCTTAAGGAAAGATTTCCTGAAACGAGCAGCACTCTCATTCTCTAATATTGCAGTAACATATTGCAAAAATCTTTAGGGGCTTGAGAGTGAAGGTAAATCTCATTAATAGTATCAGTTACCTTTGAGCTAGATTGCTCAGGAGGTTGGGTGGCAGTAGAGGAAGAAGCCTTAGAGAGACCTTGCCCCTTGTCTATGACTGATCTTTTCTCCTTTGGAGGCTTAGCAGCTTCCTTCTTGTCTTCTTTCCCTTTTCTGTTAGCTTCCTTTGGGTCAATATGCTTCTTTGGTACTTCAGAGGGTTCTTGAATTGTGACCCCCTTTGGTCTGGAAGTGGGAGCAGGTTCATTAGCAGCGACTCCAGGGATACTCTTATCGACTCCATATCCAAACCTTCTGGGAGTATGTTTAACTCGCATAGGTCGCTTGAGAGGAGGAGGCGAAGGTGAACTAGAGCCCTCATGGTCTAAATCCGAACCCTGGGTGGATTTGGCAGAATGTTTAGAGGCCATTTTAGGGTTTGGGAGGTCGAATTGAGAGAAGAAGGTGAGAAGTCGAGAGAAAAGTTAGGGCAAAACTTGAGTTTTGAAGAGAGTGAAGATGAACAGACGAGACCCACATATATAGAGCACAACAAACTTGAGTTTTCACTAACAAACTTACCTGGACTTCAAGGGTGTATATGTGAACCCTTGAAATTCTCTTGCAAACTCGAGTTTATTGTTTTCAAACTCGAGTTTTCATTTTCTTTTAACACTTTAGTTGCTCTCTGTCTGATGGAAACTCAAGTTTCCCACTTAATGACTCGATTTTCGGTTTTCTCCAAAACCATAGTTTGCTCTCTGTCGTCGATAAACTCGAGTTTGGTCTCACAAACTCGAGTTTGCTTCTTTTGATAGCAAACTTTAACAATTTGATAGATTGATCAAGCATCTTGCATAAACCATAACTAGACACTCCGATGCTTAAGTTAGTATCTGATAATCATAAAAAACATAACTAACATTAGATGAGAGTACTTACAACTCATTGGGATTTACCATTCCCAATTCTCTCCTTATGAAAATGAATTGCTCCTTAAATAATGGCTTGGTGAAGATATCAGTGAGTTTAAGGTGTGTAGGAATGAATATCAATTTGACATCTTTCTTTTGCACATGATCTCTGATAAAATGATGTATCACATCAATATGCTTGGTCCTTGTATGTTGAACTGAATTCTTCGCCAAGCTTATTGTGCTGGTGTTGTCACACAAAATTGGGACTTCCTTCATATTGATTCCCAAGTCAAATAGTTGTTGCTTGAGTTTACCTTTGATATAGTAAGTTTTTCAACTTACTAAGACAAACTTCAATTTCAGTTTACAATTGTCAGTTATTTTCAAAACACATAGAGAACTAACACAATATTTGATCTAAGCGTCCAGAGAGAGAGACACGTCATCTACTTCTAAAATTTTCATCTTTACTGCATGCGGTATTTTGAAATAGATGACGTATGATTAGATCAAATATTGGACGGCTGAGATGGAGGGATACTGGAAGATGAGGAGGGAGTAGAGACTGAAACAATCTACTCCCCACGTTTGCTTAATGCCAGTTAGGTAAATATTTTTGTTCTCATTTATTTATGCCCCAAGCTTTTCCATCTAGAGGTTATTATGTGACATCCGGTATCTCCTTTATTTATTTTTTTGTTAAAGGGAAAATGATATTAATAAAGATTAATGTTCTCAGTGAAGAAAAATAAAACGGACAAGAGTGTGAATTAAAAATTTTGAATAAAAAAGAAGGCTTTGCTATAGAAACATTTACTCTTGAAAAGGATGAAAACAAAGGGTAAATGTTGTCCCAAATATTAAATCTTAGTCAATGCCACGATCGATCCAAGAAGATGAATTCTTTCCCAAGACAAATGTTATAATCTCACAATTAATTCAACGTAGAAGATATAACTTCTACTAGAATATTGAAATCATTCACTGATAATTCACTCTGCAATTACACGTTTAATAGTAACGTAAAGGTATACTTGAAGGAAATACTGCAAATGAATAACAGAAAGAGATACGGAATAACAGAAGAAGAAAGAGGGGTGGGACCACAGAATGAAAGATAGGGAGATATAGTCAAATCTATTCACACCTTTCCCCTAACAACTATTGCCTTTATATAGATCCTATTCTTCCATTTATCTAATCTTCCAGGACCTTCTCTTTATTCGCTTACTCCTCCTTGTAGGCCTCTGATCGCCCATAGTCATTGTAGATATTGGATCTTTCAGTGTTTGGCCCACTTCTCCTTTATCCATAACAATACCCTCCCCATCAAGTAAGACCTTGTCCTCAAGGTCTAATTGTGGATATAAGGAGGACAATGTATCAACATTCTCCCATGTAGGTGAAACGGATCCATCCCAGTGCACCAGGAATTGCTTAACCCATGTATCTCCATTTTGAATAGCACGAGAGCTTAAAATGCTGACGAGAGTAATAAGAGGACCCTCTGGAATAGAGACCAAGGGTAAAGGAACCACAGGGTTTGGGGATGTAGTACCTACAAATGGTTTCAGTAATGACATATGAAAGACCAAATGAATCTTGGCATGTAAAGGTAATTCCAGTTGATAAGCAACAGGGCCAATATGTTCTATCACCTTGACAGGGCCAAAATAACGAAGCAAGTTTTTGATATTTACGCAGTTCCACAGAATGCTGGCTGTAAGGCTGTAGTTTAACCCACACAAAGTCGCCTACTTGAAATTCTATATCAGAACGTTTCTTATTAGCATACTTCTTCATGCGCATTTGAGCTCGTTGAATATTAGCTTTCAAAGTATCTAACAATTCATTCCTTTTAGATAATTGTTTGTGAACATCAAGAGGAATGTCATCTAAAGAAACATGTTGCAAAAGAGGAGGGGGATCTTTGCCATATACCACCTTAAATAGTACCATCCCAATGGATGTCTGGAAGGAGGTATTATACCAATATTCTGCCCAGGGAAGATAAGTTAACCACTGTCGTGGTTGCTCAAAAACAAAACAACGTAGATATAATTCCAGGCATTTATTTAGGGCCTCTGTTTGACCATCAGACTGAGGGTGGTAGGCTGATGTAAAACAAAGTTTGGGACCTTGTAGTTTCATCAAATGACGCCAAAAACCACTAGTAAAAATTTTATCACTATCAGAGACTATCGTGCTAGGAATGCCATAAAGTTTGACTATATGTTGAACAAATACCTCAGCTACCTTTTGACTGGTAAAATTAGTGGGTATGGAAGAAAATGACCATATTTTGATAAACGGTCGACCACCACAAATATGACACAATACCCTTGAACATGAGGAAGGCCAATGATAAAATCCATTGAGATATCATTCCAAATATGAGTTAGTATTGGTAAAGGTTCAAATAGCCCTGCTGGCTAAACTTAGGAGACTTTAGCTTGTTGGCACACAACACATTATTTAATATATTTTCGTATATCAGAGCGCATTCTCAGCCAATAAAACAAATGAGCAATGCGATAAAAAGTACTTCTTCCTTTTAAGGGGGCAAATAGTTGAGTTCAGCACCGCAAAAACAAGATGCAAGGAACATGAGAGCATAAGCAAAATTCCATTTCCTAGAAGTTGTTGCAAATGTAAAACATTCAGAAATACGATGATGTAACCAAAGGAAATTATGTTTTGCTTCTTCTTGGACAAAGCAACAGTTCGACCCTGGTTACAAAAGATGCGGGGAGTAGTAGGTACGATTAAGGTCTCTTCAAGAGTGTTAGTACATGAAAAGGCTACAGATGAAAAAGTTAGAGAGCCAAGAATTTTCTAAAATACAACTTTCGGTGGCATATATACTAGCTCTCCCATCATGAAATGTAATGTTCCTTTTATACCAGATGGTATTGATGAGAATGAAGATACCTTTTAATAAAAAATAATTTCTCCCATAAAACAAGGTAATGTACAATATTTTGTAGCTGTGGTAAGGTTGATTTAAGTCAAGAATAGAAAGAGTTAATTTCATAATTAACGAGCTTAATTGACAAACAGCCAAACCATATAGCTTGAAGCCTCAAACACAAGGACATGTGAATTTCTGAGCCTTTTGTTTAGGGTGCCAATCAGTGTTTAGGGTGTCAATCAGTAGAGGTTGTGTGAGGCTTCATGTCTTCTCAGATTTTACTCAAAATGATGGTTATGTTATTAAAACTGGTGTATGGATGAGGTGCCTAATATCTTTCTTACACATAATCGACTCTCGAATCTCATCCTTTCTTGTTTATAAAGATTTTTCAAAAATTTTATTAACTCCGTTCCTAATACAAGATCTAGTTCATAGTATAACTTCCACTATATACTAGATCTTATATTAAAGAGGTAGAATAGTAGATAGTATAACTTTAAAAGTAAGTTTAAATTCTTTGTCTATTATTGTTCTTGTTGTTGTTTCCCTTTTATGATTTATTTTCTCACTGGAGGCTGTCCAAACCAAACTGAAAGTTGGACTTTACTTTTTCCATCAGTTGTGCGAGAATCATCCATATTGAAATAAATATTATATCCATCTATGTTGTGTCTGGTGTCATCCTCGCTACCTAACAGGTAAGATTTAGATAAACCAAACAACAATTCATAGCTACATCCGCCCCTAGATTTATAAATCTTATCTAGAAGAGCATGGGAAATAAAAACAAGGCTTTTATATTCAGTTCTGTTTGTGCCTGCTGAGAGAATGAAGAGACAATGTTGGGGTCAAAAAGATCCAAAAAGACAAGCCACTAAAAAGGCTCAGAAAAGACAGGCTCAGTTCATAAACCCTTTGAATTCCCACAAATGAATAATGTCCAATTCTTAAAATTATCTATCCTTGTAGCATACACTCAAAAGGACATTTATCATTTGGCAGGCTATATATAGTACCGCTAGCTTAGCATGGTATAACTAGCCTCTTGTAACCCCTTATTCCCAAAAATAGTTTTTGGGTGAATTTATGTTATTTTTATATAATCTCGGGTATGTATGAACGGATGCTTCATGAGTTTCTTCTGTGACAGTAAAGGCGCATATCGGTTTACAAATATAACGAAGGTTTCAACCTTCGAAGTATGGTTAAAAAACTCGTAGTATTCAAAGTGAGGCAAAAACAAATTTATTAGTAGAATTCAAAGTAAAACACGTAATCCAAGTTAAATCTCTCACTTGACGGAGTTCCTTTGGCTTTAACGGAGGTTAATTAGAATTTTAAGGGATTGACAAGTATTCAACAGATTAGGTTATAAAATAAAAGCATATAGTTTTTATTTTTTGTTGATATGATAACATGTGTAATTTGTTTGTGAGAAGACATGCGCTTATGAAACTAGTAGTAAGGAAGGAGAAAACAGTGCTAAGTTGTTTTTCCTCCCTAAAATCTATCATCAAATTCAAAGCACCAGGCAAAGGTATACGTAGTAGGTACATTCATTTTGAAAATCAAAACATTAATATAAAATGAAAAGAAAATTATAATTGTAGTAATGGATTTAGATGAAATAATTTATTGGCGAGGGGTCAAACAAGCTCTTGTACTTAACGGCCGTCATCGCTTCTCTCTCACTCGGCAACAGATATTATCTTCACCATCAATGGCTGTATTATGAAAGCAAGAATAGGAAAAAATTCTGATTGTATTTACATTAATTCATAATGTGTGAGTACAAGCTGTTTATAAATAAATTGATAACTACTATCTCTAACAAATTCCTGAAAATAGGAAACTAATTACAAATTAAGTAAGACAAGAAAATAGGAAACTAATCACAAAGTAAGACAAAAAAAATAGGAAACTAATTACAATATACTCTAATACCCCCTCAAGCTGGAAGCAGCTTGCACATGCAGCAACTAATCTTCAAGAAGATAATTATTCATAGCTTGGAACTCGAACAACAAAGGCTTATGTAATAATCTACCAACTTCACTTCGAACAACAAAGAGTACCAAACCAAAGTAGAAGCTGCAACAAAAGGTCTCACAAGGGACCAAACAATATACTTCATATTAGAGTATATCAAGTTAGCTGGCATTTGTTATTAGTCAGTTAGCAAGTCACGTGATTAGCAAGTGGTTAGTCAGTTAGACTGATACACGTGTGTACTATCACTTCACTTGTATGCCATCTGTATTCGTTCTCTCTTCTATATATGTAACCCACGACTGAATATCAAATACAAAATCCATTTCCAATTCTCTCGTTTTCTTCTATGCTTCATTTCTAGTTTCTGGTATGGTATCAAAGCCTTGACGACCACCGTCAAAGTTCGATCCGGTGGCCAGGACAGTCATCATCGATGACCTAGTGATCTCCTCTGTTTGGATTGATTTGCGAGCAAGAAGTCGAATATGTCTAGATCTATTCTCTCTGCTGATATAGCAACTCCGGCGGTGTCTGCAAGCCGTGGATTTTCTAACAAGAAGATCACCATCAAGCTTGACGATACAAACTTCTTACTATGGAAGCAGCAGGTTTATTTTATGGTTAAGCAACATCGAGTCTATTCTTTCCTTGATGGAACTGTTGTCTCTCCGCCTACGAAGGTCAAAGGAGATGACGATCGTGAAGTTCCTGTTGGAATCCGTACAACGCAGCGGATTAAAAAAACTTACGAATCCCGTTCCGAGGATCAATCAGGTGCGTTTAAACAAGGCTAGGGAATCCGAAATTACCTTAGGAGAATTCGTTTGCGGCTTGTTCTTCATTGAACAAGTGGGCTACCTCCTCGATCAAGCAAAAGACAACTCGTAGGATCGTCTTCCTCCACCGGTATCCACACGAACAACTCCGAACACGGCTACAGCGTACTAGTGCCTCTTGTGCGTGTCTCTTGATTTTCCACTCTAGGTTTTTCTCGTGGCTTTCGAATGCGCTCGACAAAATGTCCGTGAGTTTTTCAAACCCGTTCGGCGCATTATATAAAATTAATCCTCATTAATTTTGAAATTCAAATTTCAAATATAGATTAAAATACATTAATTACATCAATCAAATCGATGTAACATATTTAATCCGCATTAAAAGCTTATTTGAAATTCGAATTTGGAATCGAATTAAAATAAATGTATTAATTAAATCCATCTAATAGATCTAATCAAATCCATTTATTTAATCCAAATTAAAAGCCTTCGATTTAATTTATCTCTATAAATTAAATCCAGAAATAATATCTATCTATTTAATTTAAATTTGAGATACCATATCTGAATTTAATATTAAAAAGATATACGATATCTTTATTCGAAAATTAAATGAGATACAATATCTCAATTTGTTTTAGATATTTAATTTATCAAATAAATTAAATACAAAACAAATATATTAATATTATAATCTCTATTAATAATATTAACATATATTAATTTTGAATTTTAATATATATATATATATATCCTAGATTAAATTCAAGTATTCATTAAATCTTAAACGTATCTAAGATTCAATGAATCTGTACACATTCGCTCGTGTTGAGTTATTCTTGTGTGCGACCCGAGCCCATATGAGATTGGCGGTGGGCCAACACCGTGTCGACCCACAAATCGTAAGCGGCCTCTAGCAAGACATTGCAACTACCCAATTCACATGGGGATCGATGACACGATACAACCTATCGTACAACCATGTCACGTTCCTTTTGTCACGCGATAATTTGGTCAAGGATAAGGCATGGATAATGTCAACTTCCTTTTCTTGACCTCTACTTTCTCGATTCTCGAGTAGTCTAATAAGTGAAAATGGAAACTCCTTTCCATCACAAGACGGCCGTACATTTCTTAGACTCACTCATCGAGGGGCCCAAAGATTATCTCTCTACAAATGTGAGGGACAAATTCCATCTTGACCATTCACATTCCTCTCGCATGAAAACCACCGATCCCGATCCCAGCCTTTATTATCACCCGGTCAAAGGTGACTTTTGACTAGGTCAAAGGTCGATGACTCATCATGTAGGAATCCATGATGGTCTCAGTCATAGGGCGTTGTGACGCGCGGTTATACATGAGATAAGCTTATGACTAAATCCATGCAACTTTCTCATAGTGGATCGGTCCAGCACCTTGTACTCTTACAAGTGCCCATGACTTTGATTCGTATCTCCATACGTCACCAAAGTCATACTGGTCTTAACTCTTCTTCGCTCCCGCGTAGATGACCGATTAGGGACATTTAGGATATCATCTATAAGATATATCCAGGGATCAGTTATCACTATAAACATGCGAATGAAGTGATAACTTAATGGAGAACAATGACTTACCCTAGGGAATAATTTCCAACAGTTCCTAATCCTGACTTTGATGAGTTTGAATCGTTAGATTCAGCTCTGGCTTCGTGGCTATTGTCGTCTGTAGCCTCAAACATTTTACCGGATTTAGTTGGCCTCACCACAGCTACTCAAATTTGGGCAAAATTGAATAAACTATTCTCAAACAAATTAGATTCTAAAATTCTGTCATACTTCAGTCAACTAGCAAATCAGAGGAAAGGAGATCTGCCAATGAGAGATTATCTAGCAAATCTCAAGTCCATTTGCGATCATCTTGCTATGCTTGGTGAAAAAGTGGACGAGGCTACACATGTGTCTCATGTTCTGAACGGAATTACTGCTGAATACAAGCCGGTCATTGCAGTCATCAATGCGTCTCGGCCTCGCTTTGGTCTTGAGATAGTCTCCAATATGCTATTGAACTCTGAATCGCGTCATAAGTTGTTCCTCACAAATACTAATACGCATCCAGTCAATCTCGTCACCAATGCGTCTGCCTCTACCTCCAAATTTCCTGGAGTATCTGCTGATGATATGTACACAAGTGAGCAAAGTGACGACTCTTTCAATATTATCTGTAATGCTCAAGGACCGTCCAGTGGTTGTGGAAACCGAGGACATTATTCCTCCAATTATTCTTGAGGAGGAGGTCGTAACAATACTACTCGTGGTCGTGGCCGTTTTAATAACAACTGGCACCTCATGTGTCAAAATGCCACAAGACTGGTCATCTTGCTGACAGATGTTACTATCGGTATGACTATCCAAACTCATATGGACAGCCTAACTATGATCAATCTTCGGAAGCTCAGTCCGCTCAGGCTCACTACGCTGCCGCTGGTTACGGTGTTCCTGAATTTTACTCTCCATTTGAGTATTATCCTGTTCCAGTTGAACCAACCGTGTCAGATGCTTCCTCTACTCTCCATCCTTCCGGATCTCGTCACGACAAATGCCGTGAATCATGTAGCACACTGTGGCCTCACTTTTTACTTCAAGCGATAAAGCCGAGAACTCTACACGGCTCAAGCATTCCTAGTCACGCCTACTCATCATCGACTCTGCGTGGTACCACGACTGGTGCTACAAAGACATATCACTCATGATGAGTCTTGTTTTGATCAAGCCTCTGTTCGCCCTGGCACAGGTACGGTTCAAGTAGGCACTGGTGAGTTATCTTCAATATACTCTACTGGTAAAACTCGTCTTTCCAATCATGAGTCTCAATTCACATTAAGCAATGTCTTACATGTTCCAAAAATGAAGAAGAATTTGCTGTCTGTTGCTAGATTTACCCATGAGAATAATGTTTCTATTGAATTTTTTCCTCGAAAATGTGTCATCAAGGATCTGAGGAATGGCCAATCCTTGATGTCTAGAGTTGAACGTAATGGAATGTATCCTCTGCTAGCTGATGTGGCGTCTGCAAGGTCCAATAGTCTCGGTCTTGGATCTGCCACTTCATGCACTGTTTCTACTTCATCTGCTGATACTGGTTCTACTTCATCTGCTACTGTTAAGAAATCATATGCTCTTGCTGTCTCATCTGACTCTCTACAATTATGGCATCAACGATTAGGACATTCCTCACTTGACACTGTGAAGAGTGTTCTCAATTGTAATTCCATTGCATTTACTTCTTTGAATAATAAGACTCTTTGTTCAGCTTGTCAATTTGGAAAAAGTCACAAATTACCTTTTTCTACTTCTTCCTTTGTGTATCAAAAACCCTTACGAGTTGATTGTAATGGATGTTTGGGGTCCAAAGACCACTTGAGTCTTATGGATCAGCTTACTATATTGCGTTTGTTGATGCTTATAGCCGCTTTACATGGATTTATTTCTTGGCTAAGAAATCAGATGCTTTCTCTAAGTTCAAGGAATTTAAACAACTTGTTGAAAATAAGTATCACACTAAAATCCAACAAGTTCAATCTGATAATGGTGGTGAGTTCCTAGCTTTTAAGCCTTATCTTGCTGAGTGTGGTATAGAACATAGATTCTCTTGTCCTCATACGTCAGAACAGAATGGATTAGTTGAGAGACGTCATCGTTCTATTGTTGAAACAGGACTAACTATATTAGCTCATGCTTCTTTAACTATGTTTTATTGGAAGGATGCATTTGCCACTGCTGTTTTTCTGCTCAACAAGTTACCTACAAAAGCTTTACCACCTAATATGACACCTTATGAGAGATTACATGGAATTCGTCCAGATTACTCCATCCTATGTGTGTTTGGCTGCATCTGTTACCCTCATATCAGACCTATAACCCTCACAAATTGGCTTTAGTGTCCGCGCATGTGTCTTTTTAGGATACAGCTCCCAACACCAAGGTTATAAATGCATTGACATGCTCACAGGGCGTGTGTATATCTCTAGACATGTTAATTTTGATGAATCATGCTTTCATACTACTGGTGGTCAGTTTTCTGTCAAAAATGCAGCAGCAACTTCCTCCACCTGTTCCACAATTTCCTCACTTCTTCCTAGCTACTTTAGTAGTCATTTTTCCCATCCATCCACTGTCATTCATACCTCCTCATCATCTACACTACTATCAGCCCCTACACCAAATTCTCCTGCAAATTCTCCTTCTCCTGCATTTAATACCTACCCTATCAATTCCCCACCTTCTTCAGTCTCTCCTCCATCACTTCCTGCTGCAACTCCTACTTCTCCTCCTGATTCTTGCAATCAAAATCATCATCCAATGGTTACTCGTAGTAAAGTTGGGATCCACAAGCCAAATTTTTTTCAGTGAGTAAAACTAGAGTTTACAAGCCAAAGGTTTTTTCAGTAGCAGCTGATGTTATACCTCCCACCACTATTAATGAGGCCTTAGCTGATCCTGAGTAGAAACAAGCTACTTTGGATGAGTATAATGCTCTCCTAAAGTTTCACACATGGGATGTGGTGCCCTTGCCTTCTCATCACCATCCCATTGGATGCAAGTGGATTTGGAAAACCAAGACCAATGCTGATGGTTCTCTAGCCAAAAGAAAATCCAGACTTGTAGCCAAGGGTTTTTCACAAGCCCCCGGAATTGATTATGTGGATACTTTTAGTCCGGTAGTCAAAGCTGCCACTATACGTATATTACTCACTGTTGCTCTTTCATCTAACTGGAAATTACGGCAGCTGGACTTCAACAACGCCTTTTTAAATGGATATCTCTTGGAAGAGGTTTATATGGCAACTCCACCAGGTTTTTCTCAGGGTTGTTCTGCAGATGGTAGGCCTTTAGTATGTAAGTTGCACAAGGCTATCTATGGCCTAAAACAAGCTCCACGAGCATGGTTTCAAAAGTTGCATTCTGCATTGTCTACTTTAGGTTTTATTGCTTCTAAATCTGATCCATGTCTGTTTATAAGGAAAAATCAGGTCCATACAGTTTATTTGATCCTTTATGTAGATGATATAGTTATTACTGGTTCCAATGATGATGAAGTTTAGAGCCTTATCACTGCTATGAGTGATCTGTTTTCACTCAAGGACTTGGGTACACTATCTTATTTTCTAGGAATTGAGTTCTATCATACAGCAAGTGGTCTTTTGTTATCACAACGCAAATACATCATTGGATTGCTCAAGGAAGTCAAATTTCTCAATGCCAAGTCATATACTACACCCATGGCCACTAACCTTCAGCTCTCTTCCATAGAAGGCTCTCGGTTTCACAGTTCCAAGTTATACAGAAGTGTCTTAGGAAAATTGCAGTATATATGTTACACTAGGCTGGAACTCTCATTTGCTGTCAATCGGTTGAGTAGGTTTCTGCAGGATCCATGTGAGCCACACTGGATTGGAGTCAAACAAATACTTCGCTATCTTGTAGGTACTATTGACTACGGTTTGCTACTTCGCCCTCTGCCTAGACTCAATGTCCAAGCATTTTCAGATTCAGATTGGGCCACGAACAAAGAAGACCGTAGTTCGATCCGTGGTAAACCGCACCTATCTTGGCTCTAATCCTGTTATCTGGGTTTCTAAATGTCAGCAAGTTGTTTCTCGCTCAGCAACTGAAGCATAATATAGGAGTCTTGCTGATGCATCTTCTGATGTGGTATGGGTTATAAAGCTTTTGCAGGAAATGCATGTCCCAGTAGTTGAAATCCCTATTATCTGGTGTGACAATTCTGGTGCCATAGCATTAGCATCAAATCCTGTTCTTCATTCTAAAACTAAACATGTGGAGATTGATATTCATTTTCTCCGAGAAAAGGTTGCAGCGGGTCAGATTCAGATTGGCTATGTTCCTTCACATGATCAAGTTCCGATGTATTAACAAAGCCCATTTGGGCAAGAGTTTATTTCTACCCTTTCGTGATCACTTGAATGTATTCAGTTTAAATCATTTGAATTCAAAACAAGTTGCATAGGGAATATTAGAGTATATCAGGTTAGTTGGCATTTGTTATTAGTCAGTTAGCAGGTCACGTGATTAGCAAGTGGTTAGTCGTTAGACTGATACACGTGTGTACTATCACTTCACTTGTATGCCATCTGCATTCGTTCTCTCTTCTATATATGTAACCCACGACTGAATATCAAATACAAGATCCATTTCCAATTCTCTCATTTTCTTCTCTGCTTCATTTCTAGTTTCTGGTACTTCAAACGTCTCACCAGAGACAAAAACACCAAACGGTCTCACCGGGGACCAAAGAAAAAAAAATACTCCAAACGTCTCACTAGAGACAAACACCAAATGAAACACCTCACCGGAGGCAAATAACAAAAAGGTCACACAAGGACCCCAAATAGTAAACAATTGCCAAACACCTCACCGAAGGCAAATTAGGCTGGTATACATGTGGCAGCATTTGGTCCGAAGTTCAAACGAATGTCCACTCATAACTCTCAACACCAGTACCTCTGTTTCTTTACACTTAAACCTAGAACGTGCAATCTTCATTTCTCACTTGAAATTGAAGCCCTTTCCTGTGATTTCATCATAACTTGGCAAGGGGATTTCGCTCCGTCATCTTCAAATCCAAACAAACCTATTCATCTCTGCAAATTCCATAGCATTTTCGCACCCATACCTGTAACATTCACAAATGGCAAGGGTTAAAATGACCAACGAAGGTAGTGGTCATGGTGGGAGTGAAGGGGAGACACATGCAATAAAGCTGGAGGAAGAGGGTGGTGGTGGTGCCAATGGGACTGAATAAGAGACACACGAACATGAAATGGAGGACGCAGCTGGTGATGGCGACAATGTCGCCAAAAGTCCCACAGTTAAAAAGGGAAGTGAGGAAGAGCATGGTGGTGGTGATAATGTCAACGAAGGTCCCATAACTGAAAAAAATAATTGAGGAAGAGAATGCTGGTGGTGAGAATCTTACTGAAGGTCCCACGGCTGAAGAACAAATGGAGGATCCAAATGCTGCTGCTCCCACTGTCATTGAAGGTCCCACTGCTGACAAAGAAATGAAGGGGGAGTATGCTAGTGGTGACTATTTCAATGAAGACATAACAGCTGAAAACCAGCAAGGTCCCGCAATGTCCCCTGCATAGTGTATTGAGGAAGTGGACCCAACAACCCCACTTTCCATTGTGACTCTCCCTGGACCTATCAAGTCACCTCCTGCCCCATCTAGGACAATATTAGACGTTGTTCCCTTGAGGTTCATACCTGCTTCCACTTTCAGCAACGGCTTGGCAGCTCATAATTTGCCCCACATCTTCTTAGTTGAACCACCTATTCCTCTTCCATTCGCAAGGCTTGCAACCCCCATGTTCATCCCAGTGAACCTCCCTAGTTCACGCACTTCATCGCCAAGTCGGGCCACTACTAGGAAGTCCCCAGCAAAGAGGAAGAAGAAGAATTAGGCATATTTAGTTTCTTTTTTATGTATACATGTTTTTTGTACTGAATCAGGAGACTTGGTTGCCTGACATCATAATTCATTACTCCTGCTGACCTGTTTTGTGTACTGGTTGACAATATCTATATGAGTTCGAACTTCCCTGTTTAGTTTGAACTCGCACATCTGTTTAATTTTGCTGTTGAATTGTATCACTGTGGTTCACTGATTAATTGGGGGCTATTTTGGCAGTTGTTATGTCTATATTATGTCATTTAACCTTCTGGTGCACTTCAAGCTGCGCTTTCTGCATTGACTTGTACTTGCGTATGGTTGGGTCTGCTACATGTTGGTTTAGTACATGCTATGTGCATTTCCACTTACATGCATTAATGGGAGAGGTATCATCACTAAATTTGGGTTTTAAGCTAATGCCTGGTTTAATACAGTAACCTTTGGACAACCTGTGCATGTTATATCAGCAACTATGCAAGTTTTGTGTGATTGTTTTTTGTCCTCCATTCAAGTTTGTCTTCATTATTCTACAGCATTTGAGAAGGCCAAATTGCACATTTGTAAATGCTTTCAAAATTTTGCTGACCTTTTCTAAAACCATCATACTTATATGCATATTTTAGACCTCACTAGTTATTAACTTCGTCAGTGTTTACTAACTTCCTAAGTTATAAACTATAATCATACATTTGTCAGGTTCTCTACATATATCACATTGCTATGACTACTACTTCTTGGATGTAACTTGCAAATATAGTCTGTGCAAAGTTTAAAACACTTCACTCCAGTTAATGTCATGTTTAAGCATAATTGTTCTACATGCAGGGCCTTGGTTAAGTTGGCCTTGGTTTTGGTTAAGTTAGTGCTCACGCTTTGCTATTCTTATATGTTTTACCCCACAATTTTTTGTTGTTCATCATCAAACCTGTTCAAAGGCCACCTTGTGTGGCAAAGGTTTCAGTTCATATGAAATTGCTCTATCATATCTGCATTTATTTGAATTGCTGCATTTATCAGAGTGTTAGCCTGTCCTGAAACACCACTTCATTTTGCATAACAGCAGCTGGTAAGTTGTTTGATCAAATTGTAAACCTCTCTTGTTCTCATGTTTAACGGCTTATTTTTTTACATAAGCAATTATTGGAAGTTTGTCTTCATTGTTATATAGCATTTGAAAAGGCCAAATTGCACAATTTAAATTGCTTTCACTCTATTGTGCATCAGATTGCTTCACTTGTACTGACCTTTTTTAACATACAGCAAGCAATTTAGTCTTGTTCCTCAATTTCAGTTGCCAACTCTATTTTTTCTTACCCACATACTTATTTATTTAAGCGACTGCATACTACCAACGGTTTACCACTGCTTATAATCACCATTTATTGGTTTGTTTATCAATTCAGCATCTGGGTAATGTTCCATGATTTTCTTCCCCATACATCTTGTAATCTTCAATTCCCCAACAGAATTCATACGTTGGTGCTTTCCCCTCTAATTCGTTCCAATGCTTGTCGTCTTCCAACATCCCTCCGTCATTATGCTCGTCGCCCAATATTTCCCGTCGACGTCGCATTGCAATTTTCATCTGAACGACGGCGCGATTTGGTTTAGCGTTTGTTTTTGTCCGATGGGCAAAAAGAAATTTTGGTTCCTTTTTTTCTTTTGCGTTTTTTATTTTTAGGGGCAATCTGGGAATTTTGCCTCAACTTCCCACTTAACCAACCACTAATTCTTCATACCAAACATTTTATTTTCCCTCAACTACAATTCCATTCCGATGTCTACCAAACAGTTTTACTTTTTAAGTTCCCTCTCAATCTTCCCTTCCATTCATTTCCCTCCTATAAATTATGTTCCCTCATTAAATGTTGCATGTACCAAACCGGCCCTAAAGATCGGTTTCTGACTTTATTTTACTTAGTAATGTGCTTTTGTTTTTAGACTTTAGGGCCCATTTTGATTCCAACTCAAGATCCGTCAGTGACTTTATATGTCGCTTTATCATCTTGTTTATTAAGTTGACTTTCGTGGCAGGCTAACACACATCAACATAATTTAGTGATTGTTTGAAGCTATTGATTATAAGTAAATGACAAACAATCATATATATAATATAATTTTAAATGAGATTTATAAAAATAATATATCGTCTGAATAATTATTTTAAAGTACTCATTGATATATTAAATCAATATCCATATATTTTCAAAATATTCACATATTTTCAAAATATTCACAAACAATATACTAACACACATAACAAACGGAAAGTAGTTACCTCAAAGTTCTTGACACAAGAACTAAGTTTGAGAGAAATCAAATCCACTCTAAAAATAAATATATAATTATATGTTAATAAAATTAACAAAAATACCCACTAATACAATAATAAATAACTAATTAAACTATAATGAACTCACTTTAGTTTCCTTAGAAAAATGACAATTTCGTCAAATCATCCTTACAATTCCATTTCCTTCTTTTATAAATTATTTCTCACTTATTATAATTATCAAAATATCACCATATCCTCAATTTGACCAAAATATGAAATTTCCTATTATAAAAGTTTCACCCAAAAGTTTCAAATATTCACATTCTTGTATAAACCTCAAATTCAATCCATTTAATTCTCAATATAACCTTCAATAAATTAACAATGAATTATAAATTTGAATATAAGAAACTTATTATCATAAACCTCAATTTTCCAACCTAATACTAACTTATATAAGCATAACCCAATTTATTAAACAAATATTCAAACCTCCACATAATTTATCAAACTCTAATTTAAATTCCAAATCCCAACTCATAATTTCATATAGTTCAAGATTTAGTGAAACTAAACCGTTTAAACCTATAATAATACTTCCAGTAATCCAAATAAATGTCTCAAACCTCATTTAATCGATAGAAATATCTTATAGGACATAAATCCTAAATTATTTTTAAATAAAAATTTAAATTTAAATTCCTACAACAACCAACTAATAAATCTAAACCGATTAAAATTATCTAGTAATCATGCTCTACATATATACCATCTTCTATTAATAAAACTTAAAAATTTTCCAAAATTCTAACCCTAAAATTTCACTAATTAGTGTTATATTACTCTTATTAGAAAGATAAAAATACATAGAATAACTTTCGTGAAGAAAGTTTGTTGAAAGGAAATTAATTTAACTACCCGAATGATTTTATCAAATAAATAACTTGCCTTAAAAACTCAAATAACCTCATCTTCTTCTCTTTCTCTCTTGTCACTCTCACTCACCACACTCAACACATAAACACACACATGCATGAATATATAGAGAGGAGAGGAGAGGCGATAGGGAAATTATTATTTCCCCTCCCCATGTTACGGTGGCGGCATGCATGCCCGCCAGAAAAAAAAAAACAAAAAAAAACATATATGGCCTTTTTTTGAATGAATTGGAATTCCATTAATAAAAGGTCAAAAAAGAATACAACTCTATATGAGAAAAGAGGATTACAAGATAAGCTTGAACCTAGATAAACTAAGTTGACAATGAACAACTATAGACTTAACATGAGCTAAAATCCCTTTGATAGTGAAATTAGTAGCAGTAAAGATTCTTTTGTTTCAAACCTCCCAAAGCTTCTTACAGGTGATACACACACCTATCTTCCAAGAGTTGTCTAGGGAAGGAGATTGAATGATTAGAGTTAACAACCTTCTAATGTCAAGTCTAAAAAAATCTGTGCACATAGCTGATGGCAATTTTCCTCTAAACCTTTAATGCCATACTATATCCTTTGAAAATATGATTCAAACCTTCCTTACTATGTTGGCAAAGAGAGCAAAGATGGTCAGATGTCATTCCCCTTCTAAATCTTTCTTCATTTGTAAGGAGCTTTTCTTTCAACAAAAGCTAATCGAATGTTCTAATTCTTTGCACCATAGGTAGCTTCCACAACCGTGACCAAACGACCGTGTGCTCATTCTAGTTAAGGGACTCTAAAGCTCTGTATGCTGACTGAGTGGTAAAGTCACCATTCTTGGTTAAAGTCCAAGAACAAGGCAGGGCTTGGGGGTTTCTTTGAATTGCAATGGCTGATATGTCTTTCAAAACATCAGGAGGGAGAAGATTTTGAAATAGAATCTAGCGCTAGGAGCCATCATCATTTACATAGTTCGACATCGTTTTGGAGAAATCCTGACTCAGGATAGGAGAAAATGATAAGTTTTTTAGGGGCCATGCTCACCCACCTCGAATTCATTGCAACATTCAATTTGGCTGCCATCACTAACATTCCATTCAATGTGAAAGAAGTCTCATCCTGACTTTAACAAGTTCCTCTAGAAGTAGGACATGCGAGCTCGGCAAGTGATGTCTTTGAAGTTCGGAACGGCATACTTTTGTTTCAAAACTCGAACCGAAAGGGAGTTTGGATGGGATTGGATCTTGAAAATTAATTTCATCATGAAGGCTTTGTTTTGAGATTCAAGGTTCAACTTGTCAATTCCCCTATGGTGAGATGGCTGGCAAAGATCCTTCCATTTAACAAGGTTGACTCCTCATGGTCGTTTGAATAGCCCCAAATAAATTTTCCAATTAGCTTCTCAATCTTTGCATAGCATGAGGAGGGTTGCTTTGCATAATGTAGAGGGGTAAGGAGGCCAGGGTTGATTTAGCTAGAGTGATCAGACCAGCCAAGCAAAAGGATTGATATTTCCAGCCAGAGAGCTTCAATTGTAGCCTATTAATGATGTATTCAAAGTTGGACGTTGAGACTCTTCTGTTAAGGAGAGGGACTCCCAAATATTTGCCAAGGGAATCAGTGCGCTAATAGCCTAATTCATTGCAAAGTCTCCTATTCAAAGAGGATTCAACATTTTTAGAGAATTGAACCTTAGTCTTGGCTTAGTTGACTTGATGACCTGACGAGAGACAGAACTCTTGTAAGGTTTAATTGATCAGAGAAACTTGCTGAGGTGTTTCCTGGCCAAAAAGAATCAAGTCATCCGCAAAGAAAAGGTGAGTTAAGGATACACCTCTTTGTCCTAGCCTGATTGACTGCCAGTTACCTAAGTTTACTTTGGCTTCAATTAAATGGGAAAGATGCTCCATATAGAGGACAAAAATGTAAGGGGAGAAGGGGTCTCCTTGTCTTACACCTCCGTCAAAAGTAAAGGAGCATCAGGGTTTCCCATTCCATAAAACTTGCCTAATAGGAGTAGTTATGCAATCCATAATCAAGCGCGTCATATTGCTAGGTGTACCAGTGTCATTGAGGGTGTCGATAAGAAAGTCCTATCTAATTTTATCAAAGGCCTTTTCCAGATCGATTTTTATGGCCATCCAACCAACTTTCCCTTTTTTTCCCCTCATGGAATGCATTACCTCCTAGGTGATTATGATGTTAAAGATTATGCTTCTACCCTGGATTAAACTCATTTGATAATGCCCAATCAGATCAGGTATGATTGATCGCAGACGGTTAGCAATAGTCTTTGAAATAATCTTGTATAGAATGAGCATAGACTAATAGGCCTAAATTCACTTATTAGGCAGGGATGGCTAACTTTGGGAATTAAAGCTAACAGAGTGTGGTTTAAGGATGGATCAATGGTGGTACCTAACCAATGGCGCTGCACAAAGGCAAAAATACTGGGTCGGACAATATTCTAGTGAGATTGGTAGAAAAGTACATAAATACCGTCTCTTCCTGGTGATTTAAGGGGCTTCATATCAAACAATGATTTCTTAACTTCCTCCAAATTTACCGTGTTCTCAAGCTCTAGCTTCGAAAGCTCATAGAGAAAGGGAAAAGCTCCATGAAGCGAGAGGGGCTTGAATAAAGGATCTTCTAAGGAGTAGAGATCAATAAAAAATTGTCTGGCAAAACTAGAAAGCTGGTCTTCGTCCGATATCCAAGTTCCATCCAAATGCTTAAGTTGCGAGATGCAATTTTTTTTCCTTCTCATCAGAGCTTTCATATGGTAACAATTAGTGTTCCGATCCCCCAAGAAGATCCACTCCAAAGAGGATTTTTGGAGCAATAATAATCCTCTTGAAAGCATATGCCTTCTAATTCTTCTCTCAGAGAAGTCTCCAGCTCAACTAAAAAATCAGAGGGGGCATCCGATTGATCATCTAATTTGGACTGGAGGCCATTGATTCACCAAAAAATTCTTCTCTTTCTTTTCCCAATATACCCAAAGGTCTCCACATTCCATATCTGCATCTTATTATTGAACGTCTCAATGCAGGATTGAAGATCACTTCTTGAGTTCCAAATGCGTTGGACAATAATGGGGAATTCAAAATAGGCGAGCCATGGAGCGAGGAATTTAAACAGAGGATCTATTGAATGGGCCTGAAAACTCAAGCCCAATTTTATTAAGATTGGTCTATGATCATAGAGTAATTTTAGTAAATGTTCCAAGGAGCTTTTCGGGAAAGTTTGGAGCCATGAAGGGTTACAGATGGCACGGTCCAAACGCATAAAAAGAGAACCCCTTCTTCAGGTGAATCTTGGGTCATACAAGCCCATATCAATGAGCCCATTAGAGTGGTGAAAATTATTGAATAGAATGCATCTGTGAGCCCTACGAAGAGAATCTCCTTGTCTTTCATCTTAGCTAAGAATGGCATTGAAATATCCAGTAAGAAGCCACAGGGACGAAAGATTGAGGCTATATGATTAAGATCTTGCCAAAGAAATTTTATGTATTGCTGTTACGGGCTACCATATACTGCTGTAAAGAGGAATTTTGAATTTTGGCTATTCCAAGTAACCTCCATATGAACAAATTGAACTTGGTTCGCTAAAATATTTAGAGGCACCTTAGAAGACCGAAGAATCTAGATGCTGCTGGAGAACTTTAATGCTTCTACTCTGTGAAAATGAAGGAAACCAAGTTTTTTAATGACCTTGTCACCTTTAGCACCAGAAATTCTTTGTTCCACTAAAACAAAAATATCAGGCTTGTGATTAGCCATAAAGGATCTGAAAATTGAAGGAAACTTTTTATCAGAAGCTCATTGACAATTCCAAGTAATAATTGACATAAAAAATATTAAAAGGATAAATTGGGATTAAGATTAACTCCCTCAACTTGCATTGCGTCTTCTATAGTGTCATGATCATTCTGCATTTCCCTCGCTAGTTCTTTCATTAAGCTTACTAAGGGTCGTACATTATCTAAAATGGGCTTTCCTCCCAATTTGTGAATAGCCACTCTAATTTTGAACCCTCTACTTTTTGAGAGTGGGTCATTCCCATTAGTGGCTCGGTTCTTACACTTAACTGACCGGTAGACCAGGCGAGATCCATTGATTCTTTTGATCTTACGTAGTAATCTGTGATCATTTATATGAATGACACTATTGTAGTTTAGATCAAGGGTTGTGGTGGAATCCCTAGCGGCATAGTATTTGGACTAAAAAAGACAGTCCTGATTGGTATTATGCGATATAGGCACCTTATGTTGGATCCATGTGCTTGGGTTTTTGACCCCTTTGTCTCATTCCCTTTTTTCTTTCAGACAAAAGCATCAGCTTTTGGGTAAGGGTCTCCCCATTGAATCATACACATGTGGTTCCTTGTCTTCCAAATCCAAGCTCAGCACCTCGTACCTCGATGCATTGTCCACCTTCTTGCTTACAAATGCCTTATTTGGTCTGTCCCCTTTGACAAAAGTACAACATCACAATTGCACCTGCATCCATGCTCCAAACTGATAAGTTTTACGCGCTTGCATTTTGGGGATCGATGTGTTTGGTTCAGGGGCTAACGGGACTTCCGAATGGTCTCTGGAGGATGATGCCCTAAATGCCGGGTAAGCTTCTTGGAGATGGCCATACCTCACCGTCAACCAGAATTTTGGAGGTTAGAGGTTTCGTAAGATCTAAGCTCACAGCAATCCTTGCAAATTTCCCTCTGTCACCAGAGTCGGTGTTATAGTCCACTCTGATGACTTTTCCAAAGATGTTGCCAATAGAGGGGTTTACAATTTTATGGTAGTATCGTGGCAGAAGTTTGGGGAGCCTTATCCATCCCATAATGTGATTAATAACGTGATTATGCGGTTTAAAGGAGGGAGTCCAAGGTTGAACAGTGAGCAGGTAATGACCAACAATCTGTTGGAAATTATGCCCTAGGGCAAGTCATTGTTCTCCATTAAGTTATCACTACATTCACATGTTTATAGTGATAACTATATCCCTGAATATATCTTATAGATGACATCCTAAATGTCCCTGGTCGGTCATCTACGCGGGAGCGAAGATGAGATAAGACCAGTATGACTTCGATGAGGTATAGAGATACGAATCAAAGTCATGGGCACTTGTAAGAGTACAAGGTCCGGACCGACCCACTATGAGAAAGTCGCATGGATCTAGTCATAAGCTTATCTCATGTATAACCGCGTCATGACGCCCTATGACCTGAGATCATCATGGATTCCTACATGTTGAGTCACTGGTCTTTGACCTAGTCAAAAGTCACCTTTGACCGGGTGATGATAAAGACTGGGATCGGGATCAGTGGTTTTCATGCGGAGGAATGTGAATGATCAAGATGGAATTTGTCCCTCACATTTGTAGAGAGATAATATTGGGTCCCTCGATGAGTGAGTCTAAGAAATGTATGGTCATACTGTGATGGAAAGGAGTTTCCATTTCACTTATTAGACTACTCGAGAATCGAGAAAGTAATGGTCAAGAACAAGAAGTTGACATTATCCATGCCTCATCCTTGACCAAATTATCGCGTGACAAAAGGGACGTGACATGGTTGTATGAGAGGTTGTATCGTGTCATCGATCCCCATGTGAATTGGGTAGTCGCAATGTCTTGCTAGAGGCCGCTTGCGACTTGTGGGCTGATATAGTATTGGTCCACTGCCAATCTCATATGGGCCTGCAGGGTCGCACACAAGAATAATCCAACACGAGCAAAAGTGTCCAGATTCATTGAATCTTAGATACGTCTAAGATTTAATGAATACTTTAATTTAATCTAGGATAAATATATATATATATATATATATATAAATTCGAAATTGATATATATTAATATTATTAATAGAGATTATAATATTATTATATATAATATTTGTTTTGTATTTAATTTATTTGATAAATTAAATATCTAAAACAAATTGAGATATTGTATCTCATTTAATTTTCGAATAAAAGGATATCATATATCATTTAATTTAAATTGAGATATAGTATATCATATTTAATTAAATAGATATATATTATTTCTCGGATTTAATTTATGGAGATAAATTAAATCGAAGGCTTTTAATTTCAATTAAATAAATACATTAGATTAGATCTATCGATAGATTTAATTAATATGTTTTTTTTTTAATTCAAATTCGAATTTCAGATCTGGTTTTTAATTGGATTAAATAAATACGTCACATTAGATCTAAATGATAGATTTAATTCATATTTATTTAATCCATATTTGAAATTTGAAATTCAAAATTAATGGGGATTAATTTTGAATATAATACGCCGACGGGTTTAGAAAAACCTACGGAGTTTTTATCGAGCGTATTCAGAAAGCCGCGAGAAAAACCCTAGAGTGAAAAATTGAGAGAGACGCAAAAGAGGCGCTAGCACGCCGCCGTAGCCGTGCTCGGGAATTGTTCGTGTGGATACCGGTGGAGGAAGCCGATTCTACGAGTCGTCTTCTGCTGATCGAGGAGGTAGCACACCAGTTCAAGGAGAACGAGACGCGAACGAGTTCACTATAGGTAATTCTGGATTCCCTTAGCTTTGGTTTAAACGTACCTGAGTGATCCTCGGGACGGGATTCGTAAAGAATTTTAATCCGCTGCATTGTACGGATCCCAACAAAATCACCAAGGTCGCATTTTGGTAATCCATGTAGGCTTGAAATCTTACCAGAAAGCAGTCTTCATCAAGGTTGGTGAGTTTTATTTGGCTAGCAGGCTTCCATAAGTTTTGTAGTTGAGTATGTAATTGCCAGTAACCTATTTTCCAGCCAAGTAGTTTAACTACCACCGCCAGACCCATCTTCTTGTTAAGGGTCTCAATACCATGGTTAGCGAAGTATACCGTTGGAATATTACCATTGAGGCCAATGGAAACATCGTTGTAACACCCACTTTTCAACAACCAAAAACTTAACCAAAATATTTGAAATATTGTCAATCAACAAAAACCCATATTTACCTGGCCAAATTAATTTTCCAAAATCAGTTCAGAGTTAATAAAATGTGGAAGTCTTATGGTCAAGGAAAATACAAATAACACAACATACCCTAGGAGTACAAAAGAGTCTTCAAGACTTACTCCATAGGTGCCTTCCCTTGCTCCCTACTAAAATGATATCCTGGAAAAAAAATGAAAATTGCAACCATAAGATCCTAAGATCTGTATAATCATTAGTTATTCAGAAATATACCTGCAAACCAAGATTGGGAACACACGGTTGAAGAATACAGTCACCTCAAAATAAATACATTTATATTATACTTTATACAAAACCTTTCAAAAACTGGTTCTCAACTCGATTACCAAAACTCCCTCCCAAAAAGAGTTCCAAAATATCGTAATTCATTTTCCAAACATTTTTCCCAAAAGATATCATATAATATACTAAACAAATATGCAATATGCCCCCTTATATCACCATTCATCCTTATACTGCTGACTGAAGCCATAAGCTAACAAATAGTCCAATAGTAACACATCCATTTAACTGCTGGATTGTCCCAAGCTCACCATATCTTAAGATACACCCAGCCAAAGGTATAGTGCTTTAGTCTAGACTATGGCTCCCCTACTTGAACACAACTAAGGAGGTGTCACCTATCCCACAGTTCCAATGCAATCCTAGCCAAAGGAAGACATGGAAGAATGGGCCCTAACAATTACCATTCACTGTGCACCGAGTGATTACATAAACAAATCTCATCATAAAAATTCCTCTTTACTCCAACCCATCATAAATGTACCATCGTTCATATGCATCCATGACAAACAATCACGATAAAATCAATAATATTTTAATCATAACACATAACCACACTTAAAAAGTTTCCAAAGTACATAATCATGAGTTCTAAAAATACAACAAGTATGCTTGAAAAGTTTCTCACTCATTAATAAATTTTAATCAAATATATAATTCCAAATCAAGCCCTTCATGGGCACAACAAATCCCAAAATAGTTTAATATATACATAGATACACACACACAGTTGACAAGTATATAAAAGAATAACCAGGGTTACCTCTACTTCAAGCTTATTTTTATCAATACTTGCTTCATGTTGACACTAAATAATTTCTACCACAACTTCTCATGGACTTCCTTCTTCCCCCTCCCCCCGGCGCGCCATGATCTCTCACACTTCTCTCATGTCTTTGTCGGGTTTGTGTGCCTTGGGTGTGTGAGTGCGTCAGTTTATATAATGATGGGTATGGGTAGTTTAGTGAAATTTCCACCTGGGTCATTGGATGAAATTTTATACCCTTGTTGCTACAACACTTCCACAAAGTTACAACATTATATCATAGTATGTTATGATAATATAATATATTGTATTATATTATTATAATATAATATTATAGCATAATTATATAATAATGTAATAGCATATGTTATTATATTATACAAAAATAAAATTATTATTATTATATTTTGTTTTCTCAACGGTTAATTTTATATTTTAATAGCACTTAATTATTATAGATAAAAATTGGGATGTTACAATCGTCCTTTTAAGGATGATTTTTCCAACCTCATCGTTAGGGTTCTTTGAGTCTGAGTTTAACAGTATGTCTTTGAATGATGGGATTTAATACTAATATCAGCATTATTATCGCACATCTGGACGTCCTATGCTGAAGGAGGATTGGTGGACATTGGAGTCTCAGGAATGAATTCAGTTGTCAGAGATGAAGAAACGTGAGTTTCGGCTGAGAAGATCGCAGGTGATTGTTCTGCATCCATATTGGCGTCCTGCAATGGGATTTCATCAAGCTTGACCTGTTTGGCAGATTGGTCCTTACCAAGATGAGGCGGAGATCATTATTTAGGTTGCTTTCGAATGGAATAGGACAAATCATGATCAGGACGAAGGGAGGAAAACTATAGGGAAGGGGGAGCTTCTCTCTTTAACATCTTCTAACCTCTCTATAGAATGCCAGGTTGAGGTATTGTTTTTTTAGGTCCCTCTATGGCCTGGATATTACATCTTCACTTTTCGCCTTTGTTGAAGACAAATGGATCCAAAGAAGTCCGAGACGACATGAATCTAGACCGCAGAAGAGACAGTGGGGGCTTGCCTGGCTACAGGGTGTTAATTCAAGTGAGAGATTTCTTTTTTATGGATAAAAGAAAAGATATTGTTAATATAGTATTTTTAGAATATTTATTATATTTTCTAGGGAAAATCTCATATAAAGACGGTTGAACAAGGAAAATCCTACATAAGGCTGGTAAACTGAACAAATCTTAAATTAGGTCAACGATCCGATCTAGAATATTTAAATGTTGATTATTTTTCAATAATACCCCTAAGCCATAGACCAAAGAAAAGAAAACACCGAGATTAGCCCTAGTATGGTATGGAAGGGAATTAGAACGCCTCCAAGAGATTAGACTTGGTGAAAGCTTTTTGGCTATGGTGGAGATGGACAAGTAGACGGCGAGGGTGGTTGAGGAAGAGAATAGCGGCTGTGGCGAGGGCGAGCGACTTTTAGAGGGAATGGTTGTCTTGGCTTTTGGTGGCATCTCTGAGAGTATATAAGCGTACACAAAGCATCCAAACATTGGGAGCAATAAGACAAACACGTGACGACCTTTTTTACTCTGGCTAGATGACTGTTGAGCAAAGCATGTGATACAACTCATATCAAAGTAAAAAGAATATGATTAGTACAACTTTTTGTAGAAATTGTTTGAAGAAGGAAGAGAATTTAACGCTTTCATTTAAGAAACAGGGGAAAGGATCCTGAGTAATTTAGATCAAGGCCTACAATAACTAACAGAATATTAGAGATGAAAAATCGTGTAGTGCGGTGTCTATATGCTCATTAGAACTCCAGAAAGATAGACTATTACAACATAAACGAAGAATGAATTCTAAAATACAAATGTTGTAGGAGAACCCCACTTTTAGGAACTATGGCTTTTAGTTATCATGAAGCTAGACCAATTCTTTGGTACACAGGCCGAAATCTTGCGAGGAAACTTCCAGCTAGGGCAACGAATGTAGTGGCTATGGGTCCACAGACACAACTACATGTCCTTTTAAGATTAGCAATGGAATAAAGAACAGCTAAAAATGCGAGTATGCTGTCAAGATTATTTGTCTATGCAAGAGGCGTGAAATGATACTAAAGTCTCTTTACTCAATGTTCCTGGGATGCACAATGTTTAGCGATGTAACATGTTTATTAAATATGTAAAGCAAAGGGGTTTCTCGTATCTAAAGACAACTTGATGAAGAAGGGAAAGGCTCAATTGAAATTACAAGACTCCTCTACCACTACTCTACATTGATCAACTAGCTTCTTGTTCTTCATTCTCACCGGATATTTCCTCCAAAGATCTACCCTTGTCTCCGGTACTAGGAAAGTACAGAAGAATCCCGACACGCTAACGACACCTAACGCAATAAGTGAATTCCTTGCTCCAATCCCCAAAGGATACCTTGCATCTATCTTGCTCGGCTACGTACTTTATGCCAGATACAAGAACCCAAATGCCCCCACGATAGGACATAGCTTACCGGAAGCCGACGATATGTCGTGGCAAGTTGATCGAAATCTCGTTGGCACAATAAATGTGGTTGAATTAGGCCCAAAAATGGAAAAGAAGAAAATGAGGGATTAGATATCTCTAATTTTATTTTTTTAATAACTAAGGGATATTGAGGTAATTTTCCCCAAATTCTAAATCCTTAATTCTGTCACATAACCTAATTAACAATTTGTTAAATTTAGTAATCTTAATTAGAGTTTGAGTAATTCAACCGTCTTTAAATGAGATTCTTCCTATTTTCTATTTAACAAAAATGTCATTTTTATATACGTATTACAATATTAATGTAATAATTTAATTTAAATGCAAGTGTAAATTAATTTGAACAATCTACTATAATTATAAAAACATAACACTACTACAAATATTGGATATCACTACCCCAAAAAACGTCCTTATTTTAAAATAGGAAGTAAAAAATGAAGGTAGTGGCAATCTTGTAATTATATCGAAGGAAAATGAGCCTTCAAAGATCCGAATTATTGTTTAGGACTTATAAAATTGGCTTTTGTCGTCCAAAAACCGTTTCAGACGCCTAATAGCCATTGAGAATTTTTTTGTTGTTTGGCGCCATGGTTGGATCTTCAAATTTAGGCGACCGAATATAATTCAAGTCCCTATTATTGAATTTAAGCGACCGAAATTAATTCAGTCGCCCAAATTGGGATAAATTTGAAACTTTTTTTGTTCTAAAAATATATTTCTTTGGCGCCATGTATTTTTTTTTTTTTTAATTCATATAGGCGACCTGAAATAGATGAAGGTTGTCTATTTATCAACTTAGGCGACCTGAATTTAATTAAGGTCGCCCAAATTAGAATAAATTTTGGTCTAAAACTTAGGCACCGTGTGGGTTTTTTTTTTTTAACATTGGGTACAGATTTTTAGGCGACGATAAACTTTGGTGCCGAAATTGGCATAAATTTTGGCGCCATGAAACTTTTTTGTTATGAAAATTAATTTCTTTGGCGCCATTTTTTTTTTAATTTTCTTTAATATTGGCAACCTGAAATAGAGAAGGTTGTCTATTTATCAATTTAGGCGACCGAATTTAATTCAGTCGCCCAAATTTGCATAAAATTTGTTCCCTTTTTGGTCTAAAACTAAAGCAACGTGTGTTTATTTTATTTTTTTAACGATTTAAGGCGACTGAAACAATTTGGTCGCCCAATTATAATATGGGCGACCTGATTTTAATCAGGTCACCATTTTTCGAACAGGGACGACCTGAAACACATTCAGGTCGCCCAAATTTGCATAAAATTTGTTCCTTTTTTTGGCCTAAAACTAAAGCACCGTGTTTTTTTTTTGTTTAAAATTGTGGACATATTTTAGGCGACCTGAAATTATAATATGGGTGACCTGAGATAGATTCAGGTTTCCCGTTTGTTGCAAAGTGGCGACCTGAAATACATTCAGGTCGCTAGTTTTCTGAAAAATGGCGACCTAAACTTCTTTCAGGTTGCCCATTATCAAATATGGGCGACCTTAATCTATTTCAGGTCGCCCATATTCATTAAAAAGCCCAATAGGATCCCCAAAATCCCTACCCGCGTGATAGAACCTTTCTTCATTTCCCTCTCGCGGCACACTCATCTCTGTCTCCTTCCCCTTCATTATTTCCCTCTCGCGATACTCTTGCTATAACCCCTGAATCTTTCATTTCTATTTGTGAAAAAGCACCCCAGAGGCAGAGGCACGTGCATAGCTCTTCGATTTTCATCTGAATCATCTCTATTCTCTACTGGCTTCTGCTCGTCTGCTCCTCTCCTGCTGTCGTTTGACGCCTCCGATCGTCTTCCTCTCTGCAATTAGCAACAATCTGACAGACTCACACACGACACATCGTCTCGTTGGTTGCGGCTTACGGCAAATGGTTGCCTAGCCCCGATCCGACTCCTCCTTATTCAACACAGTGGGCTTTCGGAACCTTAGCCACTCCAATAGGTGACAAATCCTTATCCATCATATTGAAATTACCGTTTCTCATTTGTATTCAAATGCCTCGTTTTCTTCTAATTCTGGGTTTGACCCGATTTGCAAACAGAGCAAGTATCCCAGAATAGCATTTAAATTTGCAACATGCTTGGTTACCATATTTCCCTGGTAGAAATTTAGAGATGTTGATGGCATTTAAATGTTGATTGAGTGAAAAAGTACAAATAAGGTAGAGGACCTAATTGCGCCCTATTAATATTGGATAGTAGTGTTTTGGTTTGATTGCATATTTGTTAGGGACTAGGTAGCTCGGGATGCTTAAGTATCATGTCGAGTAATATGAGGTGCTTGGTGTAGTTGAGGAGATATTTTGTTTCATTGGCAACATAATTTAAAGGGTGAATTACTCTATGCCTCCTTGTGTCTTACTTGGTAGAAGAGTTTGGTTGGCCTTAGGACATTGAGGTGGCTACTTAGAGAGGGAGGGTTTCGGCCGATGAGAAGGTCAAATGAAGTGACATAGACTTTAGTCAAAGAGGAAAATCATAAGAGCGAGTGTTTTGAAGTTCTTTGAGCAAAAAAAAAGTGTTTTGAAATTGAATCGTTTGGTTTGATTCATGGATGTACCGTTGTTGTCTAAAACATTTAAGCTGGTGAGAGAATTCTTTCTTGCTAAATTCAAGAACATCTAAACTCGGAAGAAATTAAGAGGGAATAAATGAACTAAACCAACATTTTAGTTACATTGTTTGCCAATTCGCATATGAAATTATGTTGTTTCTAGCTTTGTTTTTCTTATGTAAGCGAGTGTTCAAAGTTTTTATTCATCATATTTTATCGTGGGAAACCTATATCTTTGGTAGTAATACAGTTCAAGGGAAAAAAAAAAAGCCCATGATTATTCTACGACTAAGAATTGATGATGATCGGTACTTATAGAAAGTATATAATGGTAAGGAGATTAAGGCTTAGAAGTTAGAACTTAAAGAATCTATTGGATGCTGATACTACCTCCGGTCTTGAACACAAGATCTTGTTTGTTGTATAAAAATGAGATCTCTTATTAAGAACCAGAGGTAGTAGTAATTTCCCGTATCTGTCAAATAGTACTATTTGATCGATGTTTGAATTATGAATATCATCGAAACCTAGGATTCATGAACAAGGTGAACTATATTGACTCTCTTTTGTTATTAGTAATAAAATCTTATATTGTTCACTCTTTTTTCTCTTGGTCGTAGTCTTTCATCCAAGCAGTTGGGTGGTTTTAATGCCTTAGTAATTTGTTTCACCGCGGTTCCTTATATTTCCCTATAAAGTGGCGTAAACGATGCAACCAATCATTTGAATGGATGCATGTTTGTGCTGGACTATGTGAATTGATTGAATCCTCCTGTCTATCCAGGCTACTCTAAGTCAAACCCATTATTTTTTTTGTATACTTAATATTGCAAGTGTTTTCTTGAAAAAATGTTAGCAAAATACCTACTTTAGTAGCCATAAGGAGAACTAGACAAGTATTTGTTTGGCATCAAAACTTATGGTGTAATTACCGATGGTTTCTCGTGCTCTAAATTTTAATCTAATGTCTACTTAGTTAGAATTTTCTTCTATCATGCTTTATTGGTTTCTTCAAAATTTTTAAGCTTACTCTAAATTACTTATTGGAATCAATTCCTGTTGAATTGAACTTAGTTATTCATGCCATCAATGATTGACAGGGACTTTCTATTAATCAAGTTGGAATCGGAACAGATCAATGTTAGGGGATTAGTTGATAAATATTGATCTTATACTGACTACTTGTTAGTGACTTGGCCACGACAACAACCCACAAGAGCTTGAGGAGTCCTAGGGTATGTATTTTTAATCATGTTCCTTTTGTCATACAATTATTCCCTCTCATATGTTAGTTTGAATAATTCTAATGTTGTCTTTATTGTTGTTGTCTTTAGGTTGAATAGAACAAATAAATTTCAAGGAGAGGAATTTAAAGTTGAGGTAATTACGAGTTAAATATTGTTTTTTTGTTGATGTGCATTGAACTAGGTAAACTTTGTAGTATTAATAATGATGCTTAGATGTCCATAAGTTATAGTTTATGACTTAGACAACTTAGGTCGATTGCTTTCATTTTATGCACACACACATATATTGTTCTTATATGATACCTTCTTCTTGAGAGAGAACAAGACTTTTCTCCTTATATAGTACGTTTTGTTGAATTAAGCTGAAATGGGTTGTTATTGAAATTTTGGGATGTCTTACTTTTAAGGGGAAACAGGCAAAATTTTCTTAAAAGAAAGCATGTCGTTCTTGAAATTGTTATGAACTTGACTGTTGTTGGAAATGTCGTAGGTGGTAACAAAATGGGTCATAGTTGGATGAATGCTTTGAGAAATAGTGAAGAATATAAGAATAGGGTGGAAGAGTTTATTGAATTTGCTAGAAGGAATGTGGCTACAAAAAATGGGATGTACTATTGTCCATGTGTTAATTGTTTAAATGGGGTTCGACGGGATATTGCTGATATAAGGGACCACCTATTTGTGATGGAATAAACCTTTGATACACAACGTGGATATGGCATGGTGAGGAGGTAACTCCCAGTGCATCCTACGAAAATGAAGTTGAGGTAGATGATGATGGAATGGGGAGAATGATTCATGATGTTGAGGTCGAATCCTTTGCACAACCGCATGAATATGATAGCGTGCGGAGTGATGTAGAGACACACCTTTGTTCCCTGGGTGTATTAAGTATACACGGTTGGACTGGGACCTTACATTTGGTCAACTTAAAGGCAACATGTGGGTGGATGATAGCTTGAGTTTCACGTCGTTGCTTGAATTGTTGTGTGATATCTTGCCGATAATAATGTACTTCCAAATCGTATGTATGAGGCCAAGAAAATCTTATCTACGATGGGTATGGAGTATAAAAAGATACACGGTTGCCCTAATGACTGCATCCCATAATTCCTCGGTTTAAGCATCTGTTTACTAGTGAAGCAACAGCAAAGAAGTTGATATGGCATTCTGATGGGAGAATATCCGATGGAAAATATCTACGCACCGGTACGACTCTCTCGCAATGGAAGAAAATAGACGAAATGTTCCCGCAATTTGGCATTGAGCCAAGAAACCTTTACTACCGGGGCTTTGTACGGATGGCTTCAATCCGTATCGAACTCTTAGCAGTACCCATAGTGCATGGCCGGTTCTCCTTGTAATATACAACTTACCTCCCGGCTATGTATGAAACGCAAGTATGTGATGCTTTCTATGATGATTTCGGACCAAAACAAAGCTGGTAACAATATCGATGTGTACTTGGCGCCTTTGGTTGAGGATTTGAAGAAGTTGTGGGAGGAAGGCATAGATGTGTTTGATGCATATAAGAAGGAGTCCTTCAAGTTGCGTAAAATGATTTTTACCACGATCAATGACTTTCCTGCATACGGAAATTTGTCCGGGGTACGGTGTGAAGGGCATAAAGCATGTCCAATATGTGAAAGCCGACACAAACTTCCAAAGCAATTAAAGCATGAAAAAAAAAAGGTCTACCTCGGTCACAAGAGGTTTCTTGATCGGTTCCACCCATATCGTAAGTTAAAAAGCGTTTTAATGGCTTAGGAGCATAGAACGGCTCCAAAGGCATTAACCGAAGAGGAAGTCTATAGTGGGGTGATGCATATCAATGTCACATTGGGTAAGCAGAAAAGGATTGCGGGTGAGAAGAATATATGGAAGAAGATATCAATTTTCTTTGATCTTCCATATTGGCGTAGTCTTGATGTGAGACACAGTCTTGATGTGATGCATGTGGAAAAAAATGTTTGTGATAGCCTTGTCAAGTACTCTTTTGCACATACCAGGGAAGACTAAGGATGGAATTAGTATGAGACTAGACCTGGTTGATATGGGAATAAGAGAACGGTTACATCCACAAGTAATGGAAGATGGTAAGAGGGCATACATGGAGCCAGCAGCTCATACACTATCAAAAGCGGAGAAAAAAAGTTTGTGTGGGTGTCTATATGACATTAAGGTTCCATAAGGATATTCTTCAAATTTGAGAAGGTGTGTTTCAATGGACGATTTGAAGTTAGTGGGAATGAAGTCTCATGATTATCATGTGTTGATGCAACAACTATTACCAGTAGCTATTAGGGGCATTATGAAAGATGAAGCATGGACCACTATAACAAAATTGTGTATTTTCTTTAATGCTATATGTAACAAAGTCATTGACATTGAAAAGTTGGATGAATTGGAAAATGAGGGTTATATTATTTTGTCCCAACTAGATATGCATTTTCCTCCTGCATTTTTCGATATAATGGTGCACCTGATAACGCACTTGGTAAGGGAGGTAAGGCTCTGCGGTCCAGTTTACCTAAGGTGGATGTACCCTTTCGAGCGATACATGAAGATCTTAAAAGGGTATTCTAAAAATCCTTATCGACCGGAAGCCTCAATCGTTGAGAGATATGTAGTGGAAGAGGCTATGGAGTTCTGTAAAGATTATCTATCAAGGGCGACGTTACAATCTCAACATGATAAGGGGATAAGTGAGGGAACTCGAGGAATCAAACTGAAGAATATGCTTCGTGTAGAGTGTTGCAAGCACACCTGTACATCTTGAATAATATGGAAGAAGTTCAACCATACATTGATGAACACAGAAAGAGTTTGAAGAATATGAATCCAAGGAAGAATGACATGCGAGATAGCTAATGAGCAAAAGAAGACATTTATAAAGTGGTTCCAGGAGAAGGTATTGCATGAGACCGGTGTGTCGGCTACAATCGAGTGGTTAGCCTGGGGCCTTCTTATCAGGTCATCACTTGGACAAAGTTATGATATTAACGGATATTCTTTCTACACAAAAGACCAAGATGATAGAAGTTCTGTGCAAAACAGTGGGGTGATGGTTGAAGCTGAATCCATGCACTTTTCAAGTTTGAAAGACAAAAACCAGGTGTTAGCATCAATGGCCTATTATGGAGTTATTGAAGAAATATGGGAGATGAGCTACACCAAGTTCAAAGTTGCTTTATTTAAATTTAAGTGGGTTAACAATAATGCTGTTGTAATAGATCCTAAATTTGGATTTGTCTTAGTTGATCTTTAAAGACTTGGTCATAGAGACGAGCCATTCATTCTAGCAAGCCAGGCGAAACAAGTGTTTTATGTTATAGACCCTGCAAATAACAAAATGTCCATTGTACTTCAAAGTAAAAGACAGACGTATGGTGAAGAATCCTTGAACTTGGACGATACACTCCCTTTCATAACAAATCCACCTACAACACGTGAAGTAGAATTGGTAGATGATGAAAAATATGCTCCAAGGAAGGATCATTCTGAAGGAATATGGGAAACCATATAAAGTAAGATCTTAAGTTATGAAAAAGCCCTATGTTATTTTTGTACAAGTTTAACATGTTAGTTCATTTTATTCATTTGTTTATTATTTAATAATAACTCTATCTGAGTATTGATTTGTCTTTAATGAAAAGGAATATGTCTAGCTCGACGAGTCATCGGATGAAGTGGGAATGATGTACCGGTGGTGAGAAGGGGTAGAGGTAGCACACATATGGGTGCGTTAATTGCACGTCGTGGCGGTCAGAAAAAGAGGCTGCATGTGGAGTTCGATGCCAATATGAATCCAATTGGTCCAGAGGAAGACAATTTCATTAGCTACGTAGCTATCCGGCTCGAAGCAAAGTTTGCATTGTATTCTCGATTGGAAGTTGGTTCCTCCTCAAACGAAGGAGTTGATCTGGGCACAACTTTTGGTATCTCACTTTCGATATCTTCTCGCATTTGTATCTTTAGTTTTATTACTTGATTTCTTTCATATCTTCTCTTTTACCTTGCAAAGCAAACGTATGATGTGCCTAACAATAAGGCCATGTACAAGCATTGGATGGGCGAGGTTCAGTCTACGTTGGAAAGACTTTAAGAACAAGCTCACTAAAAAATATATTCGAGGGTCAAAGAGGGACAAGGACCCATGTCAGGACTATGATTACATTTCTCCAAAGGACTGGAGGGAGTTTGTGGCGTCACGCCAGAATCCTGAATTTCTTGTAAAATTTCTTTCATATCTTATCTTTTAGTTGAATCTATTTGACATCGAAGGCTCAGTTTTATTTGTTTTTGTGTCACGAGAAAACAAGTCGCCAATAAAGAGAGGCAAGCGAGAAATAAGTATCCACATTGCATGTCTAGGGGTGGCTATAAGAAGCTTGAACGGAGGCTGATGGAAGAAGAGTTGCAGAAAATGAAGGAAGCTACTCAATCCGATCCTTCCACTATTATCCAGGCCCCTGAGCGTCCTCCTCGCCACAAAAAATGGATAGCTGCGAGGATGAAGGGTGAGAAATACATAAATGAAGATGTGGCTGAGGTTGCTTCAAAGATTGTAAGTAGTTTAAATTAGAAGTATTAAATAGCCTCAGTTGTTTCATATTTTTAGAGTTTAATTAGTTACTATTTATGAAAAATCCTATGATACAGGATGTGCTTGAGCAGCAGAGCAGCCAAGGTTCATTCACGTCGGGTACACGGATGGACATTTTGTCCACGGCGATTAGGAAGCCTGATTACCTTGATGCTGTTCGTAGGGAGCCGAGGGGAGTTAGTGTCGCAAAATATTTTGGACGGCATTCGAGTTCTTCGCATGACAATGACAATCCTAGTCCTCAGCTTGTAGCCAAAATTTGAGCATCCCTCGTAGATGAGGTTATGGCACAACTACGGGGTGAAATGAGGGAGATGATACAAGGGAAGGTAAATACGCAACCTTCAAACCAGGAATCCCCGACCTTCCCAAGCAACAAAGAAAGTTTTCATGCTCCAGATGTACCTATTGGTGAACCTTCTCATCACTCTCTAGATGTACTTATTGGCGAGCCTTCTCACACTCCACAGGAGGGACAACCCTGCACTCTATATTTGGATGACCCACACTGGCGTATTGTTGCCGATCGTCTTGTTTACCCAGAACAAACCACACACCACAATATGCAAATTCCACAAGACCAACGTAGGGTACTCTGACAAGTGTGCGAGAGGGGGAAGAAAAGACAGCCATCCTGATTGATGATGAGGAGGTTCCCACGCTAGACGCTGCCACCACATCGTTCATCCTTTGGCCGCATCATCTTATTGAGATGGGGACGACACCTCCAATGGTAGGAAATACATTACTGATTGACGATAAGTAGGGTTTAGGATTGATTTTCATTGCTAACCCACTCATAATCTGTTTATTATGTTTTCATAGCATGAACAAAGTCATGCGGAGAGATTTCCATACTTAGCACAATTTGCGAGAGCTCTACAAGAACATCATCTCTATAGGCTTGCGAGATGCCTCCGGGCATTGTCGGTGCGAGACAAGACATATTCGATCAATATTGACAAGAAAGATTTGACAAAGTTTATGCATATGGACTGTTTAGATATACAGTGGCTTCAACTTGCAATCTTGTAAGTTTTTTTTACCCTTTAATTATGTCAATACTCTTTTTTTGTTTAATATATTCAACATCTATCATTTTATTTCGATGATAGTGTCTGCAACGACATATGCAAAAAGGAAGGCCATTGGGTTCGTATGGATTCTTATGTCCTGGAACCACGACTTCTGCTCGTAGTATCTTAGCCAGGAGGGCCATTTATGTTGGTTTAACAATGGGCGACCTACAATCGTCTTGTTATCTAGCGCCAATACATGAAAGGTACATATTTTTTTGTCTATATAAGATTTTTAAGAATAAATTGCTTTCTTATCTTAGTTTAATATTAATATGTATATGTTGTAGTGGTCATTGGACCCTATGTGTAGTTTGCCCCGCCAAGAACGCATGTTATTGATTCAATTCCGTAAATGGCAGGCCAACCAAGGATATCAAAAACATGTTTGCCGAGTAAGTAAATTTTTGTCTAAATCATCGATTCTTCTTTTAAATGAATTGTTTTCATGTCTCGTTAATTTCCATTTTAATTATGATAGGGGTCTTAGGACATATAGAGAGCTTCTTTGGACAACGACAACGGGGGTGGACCAAAGTGGTTTTATCCGAAGGTAAGTAGTTTCAATTCAAGTTTTTTCTGAGACACAGTAGCTTTCGTTTTAACAATTTTTTTTATTTATAGTGCCATCAACAACCAGGGAACACCGAGTGCGGATACTACGTTATCGTTGGATGCAATCTATCGTTTCCACCGACGACGTACTCGGCTTGCAAAACGTACGTAATGCTCGTGATCCTCAAATGATGATATTTTTTGTTGTGGTACTTTAGTTGTTAATTATACCTTGTTTTCCAATTTACGTTTTTTCGTATCGAGGATCCGTACTCACATGATGACATCGATTCGGTTCGAGACATGATGGCTAGATATCTTCTTGAACATGGCTGTTGTGAATATATAGGCAAGTTATTACTTGTTAGGGTGATTGTCAATGTGAAACTTATTAAGCTGTGCTGATTTCAGTTTCTGTAAATTATTGGTGGTGCTCTTGAATTTGCCACTTTAATTGCTGTGAATATGAGGTTTGATTTTGGAAATAGATCACTATCATATGATTGTCAAAAGTCATTGCTACTATATATATTTGCCTCTGTCGCATATCAGTGTTATTGCCAATTGAAGGGAATGTTGATGCTATCTAATTGCTGCATTAAATTGTGAAAGTTGTTGTGAAATTTTGGAGATTAATTGCCTCCAAATGTGAGAAAAATATGTTGTCATAGTAGTGCTTTGTTTGTTGTTTTGGTCTAGTTTTAGTAACCTAAATCTAGGTCATACCTTCTTTCTTTTCTCATTGTTGAATTTTTGAAAGTTTCGACTACTACACTTTAATTCATTATCAGTGACTTTCTTGAACTTGTCTTCTTAGGCTCTGCGCAGTTGAAGTTTTTCTTTGGAGTTGTTGATATTCTTGCATCCTCATGGTTATGTTGGAAGCTAAGTTATGAATTTGATTGATTTTGTTGAACTGATCCGAGCTGAATACGTAACATCTATATTGTCATTCTCTTGTATGATCTTGTATGTGTAGCCAATATTCTTTTGTTGAAGTCACTTTTACAATTTTCTTATTAAACCTTCTTGTATTCATTGTTATTTCACCTTCTTTGGATGGAATGCACATACATATAATTCATACGGTCATAATATATTTCACATTCATTGTGATCTATTGTCATTCACTGCATATGCGCTTAATTATTTTGTGAAGTATTTGCAGCAAATTGGCCAAACAAAACAGCAAGCATATTTTTTTAAAAAAAAATAATATAAGGCGACCTAAAAATCAATTCAGGGCGTCTTTGGATCATAAGAGGCGACCTGAATAGTAGTAATCAGGTCGCCTATTAATATAGATGAGGCGACCTGATTTTTAATCAGGTCGCCTAAAATGGTAAAAACAAACGACTTGGCCCCATAAGAGGCGACTTGAAAAGCATTCAGGTCGCCTCATATGAGGCGACCTGATTTGTGTTCGTCGCCTATTATGAGGCGACCGAAACAATTTCGTGTCACTAAATATACCAAAGAACGACTACGCTCTCCCCGACGTCCCGTAGAATAAGGACGTTAATTGAGTCTTTTTTAGGTCGTCTTTTAGGTATTTTGTAGTAGTGTAAAGAAGTAACATGCAAAGTTAAAATAGTCGATTAGTTATTATCAGCCTCCCCCTCCTCCTCTTAAACCAAACAAATGATCTTTTCCCCTACCCTCCCTTCTAACAAACCAAACAACGTAATATACCCTCCTCTTACTTCTCTCAAACCAAACACATCCTAAAGAAAGCTTATCTAGTTTGTTAAAGTATTACTTTATTTTATATTTTGTGACTTCTCTAACCCCTTTAGTTTAGGTAAAGTTGTCTTTATTTTTTATTTATGATCATAGTACTTACTAGGCTCAAATTTTAGTTTATTTTTTATTTTTTATTATCTAGTCAAACCTATGCCCATAAATTTTAGTTTTTATAAGTCCAAAAAAGAGGAAAGGTCCGAGACCAAGATGGGACACATGACGAAACTTCCATCCCTTGTCCTTCTTTGGGATAACACGTAGGATCGGCTTGTTCGAGTCCCCTGTTCCACAATCTTATGAAAATTTTAAAATTGTATTTTGTCAATTATTTTAAATGGAAAAATATTAAATAGTTAAATATCTTCACAAATTATAATAGATAATACGTACATATTATGATGTTCAATGCATAATTTAATTATTTTGTATGGATTGCATTCAAAATATCAAATTTTCTATTAAGATAGTTAATGATTTATATATGAAATATATTATATCTAAATATTCCTTTTTTTCAGGTCTAACATAATTTATATTTTATGCGGATGTTAAATTAAATTAACAAATTCAAATTTATATAGACTGAAATAAAATAAATAAGAAATTTATACATCACAATAAGTATTAATATTTTATATCACTAGTAACATTTAGGAAATACCAAAAGTCAAGGGGAAGGTGGTTGAGGGATGGGGACCACGCGGTATTATCACACAAAGACAATTATAAGGAGAAGGCATAATAAAATAAAGATGCTGAAGACTGTTGGAGGTGAATGGATTGATAATGAGGTAGCTATAGGTAACATGCTCCAAGAATACTATGGGAACCTGTTTAGAAGCAAAAAGGAAGGGAGGAACTAGTTGAAAACGGTGCAAAGTTGGGGGTTGTGAGAGTGGCTGGAAGGGGTATAAATAATGAAGAAATTAGGTGTGCTTTTTTCCAAATGGGGGGTTTTAAAGCCCCAGGCAGTGATGGGTACCCAGCAATTTTTTATCAAAGAAATTGGGGAGTGGTGGGAGCCTCGGTGTGCAGTTTGATAAAAGACCTATGGAGCAACTCAAGGAGAATTAAGGAGATTAATGATACTCTAGTGGTCTTGATTCCGAAGGTAGAGCAACCGGAGCTGGTAAGTCAATTTAGGGCCATTTCTTTATGTAATATGTTGTATAAAGGCTTGTCTAAAGTAGTTGTAAATAGGCTTAGAAGAGAAGTTAAGGAGGGTTACGTTGGAGTGTTTTAAGTCCTCCTCGCTGTCCTCAATGTGGAAAGGTGGAAAGAAACCATCAATTGTACCGTCTAAAGGACTAAGGCAAGGTGATCCACTTTCTCCATACCTTTTTGTTTTAGGAATGGAAAAATTAACTCATCTCATTGTGGATAGTGTGAATAAGAAGATGTGGAAGCCTCTGAAAATGGGAAGAAATGGTACACTGGTATCTTATCTCATGTTTGCAAATGATTTACTTTTAGTCTGTGAGGCTAAGGTGGAGCAAATCAGTCAAGTAATGAGTATTCTGGAGGAGCTTGGCTTGCTTTTAGGGCAGAAGGTAAATAAGCATAAATCTAGTTTATTTTTCTTAAGAAATGTGGATAAAAGTGTACAGCATGCTTTGTGTGAAATCTCTGGTTTTAAATGTACGGATGATTTGGGTAGATATCTAAGGGCTTTTATGCTGTCTGATAGTAGAGCTAATAGAAAATTTCAGCATATATTAGATAAAATGCAAGGTAAACTCAGCAGTTGGAAGAAACAAACTTTGTCCTTGGCTGGGAGGTTGACGCTAGTTCAATCTGTCACTAATCAGATGTCCATTTATTTTATGCAATACCCTCGTATTCCTCGTGGAGTTGGGAAACATATGGAAAAAATCCAGAGGGAGTTTATTTGGCAGGATGAGGAAGGGAGAAGGAAGTTCCACCAGGTTAGCTGGGATCTCTTGTGCAAGGAGAAAAAATATGGAGGTTTTGGTTTAAAAGACTTAGATGTTATGAATGATGCGCTATTAGGCCGTATTGCTTGGAATATGATTACCAATCCTAGTAGTCTCTGTTCATTGGTGTTAGGAGGGAAGTATAGTAGAGGTAAGGATTTAAAGGAGGAGGTGGTGTGGAAAAAAAACTAATTTTGAGTTGTGGAAGAATCTAGCTAGGATCTTGTTAGTTCTCTAAAGGTTTTGATGATTACTAACATTTGCAAACAAAGCATGAAGTTTTTCCTTGAAAAGTTGAAAACCTTGGTGTCAAAGGAAAACTCGAGTTTTGTAACCAAAACTTGAGTTTTTCCCTTACAGAGAAGAATTCAAGTTTTCTGTGCAAAGCAAAACCTCCAGTTTTTAGAGAAAACTTGAGTTTACAAGACACAGAGACTTCTCAGCATTTTCTGAAATTGCAAAACTCGAGTTTTGATGTGAAAACTCGAGTTTTGGCCTTATAGAGAGTCTCCTAAGTTTTGAACTCTGAAAACCTCTAGTTTTGCCTAAAACCTCCAGTTTTTTGTTTAACTTGAAATTCTCCAGGTTTTCACAAAGTTTGTGAAAACTCGATTTTTGAATTGACAGAGAGGATTCATGTTTTAGCCAGTTTTCAAAACCTCCAGTTTTTGTGAAAACCTCTAGTTTTGAGTTGGCAAAGTTTTCACAAAGTTTTTCATAGTAAAGTGAAAACTCGAGTTTTGATCAGGCAGAGAGCCTTTGAGTTTTCCCAGTTTTTGAAAACTGTCAGTTTCCTCCAAAACCTCCAGTTTTGTCTTGGCACGATTTCTCCAAGTTTTCATATTTAAATGAAAACTCGAGTTTTGGTACGAAAACTCGAGTTTTGGCCAATCCGAGAGCATTGTAGTATTCCAGTATTTGAAAACCTCCAGTTTTGGCCAACCCGAGAGCATTGCAGTTTTTAATGATTTGAAAACCTCCAGTCTTGAAAGAAAACCTCTAGTTTTGATGTTTTGGACTTAAATCGATTTTACTTGCCAAAGTCCAAAACTCGAGTTTTGAGAAACAAAACTCGAGTTTTCATCATTGATTCTGAAATTCAAATTTGACAAATTTGTAAAACCTTCTTGTTTGATCTTAATACTTCTCATTACCATTCTCTCATATTCCTAGCTATGTTTAACCACTTTGCTAGTGTGTTTCAGATGAATTAGAGAATGTTTATTGAAGGTTTAAAGCAAAAGCAAAAAGTGATTTCAGCACATTAAATGCAAAACCCAAAAAGTTGCATACTTTTGGGTAATCCGTCTGCACACGCTTTGCAAAGGATTAAAGAATGTTTTCCTCATCCAGCAGCTGCTACTCCAACGGATTAATTTGCAGGAAGTCAACTCTGAACTTCTGCACAGTTGGATTAAGTGAAGATTAGAGAGAAAAAAAGACCAAAACTTAACCAGAACTTTGTCTAATGAAGGCAACGGTTATATTAAAGATTACAACGGTTATTTAATGCTCTCTTAGTATAAATAGAGCAGCATTCAAGTCTTCTCAACTAACACATCTGCTGAAAACGAATTGCATTCAAAGTTCTTCAACTACTTTCAGTTTTCACTTGTAAAGTATCTTCTAATACATTAAGCTTCAGTGTTTATCATTATCCACTCTTACAGAGAGTCTTTTATTGTAAATTATTTATTGTAAAGAATCACAAGTCAGGGGACTTGGTGATTGGGTTCATTGGTTGCAACTTGTAAGGGGGAGTAAGTTCTAGTGAGAGAATTACTCTTGATTACAGAGTGTGTAATCAATTGAGATAGTGGAAATCCCAAAGTGTTTGGGGACTGGACGTAGGTCAAGAGATTGGATCGAACCAGTATAAATCTCTATGTGTTACTCTCCTTCTCTGCTCTCTATTCACCCCTGTTTTAGTGTGCGAAAATAGAGTAATCAGAAAAGTTTTTAAAATCCCCAATTCACCCCCCTCTTGGTGATTTAGCTCTACTTTCAATTATGGCCTAGTGTGTTAAGCAACTTGTATTGGGAGGAGGTGAATGGTAAAGGGGTTAGTTAGAAAAGCTTGGCACAGTACCGGAATATGCAATATCAGTGAATAATCTCAGTAGCCTCAATAATCGTAGAGGCGTACGAGCAATGATATATATAGGGACATTCAACCAATGTAAGGATTACACGTGTAAAGAATACATAACAGAATAGGCAAGGAATGAATGAATGAATAATACAGAGATCATTACAGCAATGAAATTCTAGACTATTCTATACATATTAATCTTATTCTAATTATTCTTAACATTCCCCCTCAAGCGAGAGGGGGTGACAACCAACCCAAGCTTGTTTCGAAACATGAAGAATTGAGGATTTGACAAGGCTTTTGTAAAACCATCAGCAGTTTGATGTGAAGAGGGAACATATCGAATGTCCAGTTGTCTAGCCAGAACCTTATCGCGAACAAAATGTACATCTAGCTCTATGTGTTTTGACCGAGCATCGGGGGATTGGAAGCAAGTGCTTTAGCACTAATGTTATCACACCAAATAACAGGAATTTTCTTACATTTAAGACCTAATTCAGATAGAAGAGAACACAACTAGGCAATCTCAGACGATGAATCAGCTAAAGAACGATACTCTAACTCTGCGCTGGAACGAGACACTACCCTTTGCTTGCGAGAAGACCAAGACACTAAGGTACTTCCAAGATAAACACCAATACCAGAGGTGGACTTTCGATCATCAATACAAGTGGCCCGGTCGTCTACGAGAAGCCAGTAAGATTAAGGCCAGAAGATGGTTTAATATGGAGGCTATACTGAAAAGTGCCTTTGATGTATCGAAGTAATCTCTTGACTGCCTTAAAATGAACATCAGTGGGATTAGATAAAAACTGACTCAACTTGTTTACTGAGAAAACAATGTCAGGTCTGGTTGTCGTGAGATACTGCAGAGCACCAATTGCTTGTCGATAGACAGTTGGATTAGGCAAAGGATTGCCATCATGAATAGAGAAATGTTGTCCAGAAACCATCGGGGTAGGCATAGGAGCTGCATCCAACATATCAAATTTTTGAAGCAAATCAAGAGCATATTTGCCTTGATTCAAATAAAGACCAGAAGAGTCACGAAAGAATTCAATACCCAGAAAATAGTGAATAGAACCAAGGTCTTTAAGAGAAAACTGAGCATTCAGATTTTTGACAAATTGATTCAGATACGAGCTATTATTCCCAGTAACTAATATGTCGTCAACATAGATCAAGACATAGACAAACAGGCCATTTCGTTGCAACACAAATAGAGAACTATCACTCTTTGTATTTTTAAAACCCCATTGAAGTAAAGTAAGTCGTAAACGATCATACCACGCACGAGGAGCCTGCTTGAGGCCGTACAGAGCTTTATCCAGCTTGCATACATGATTGGGGTGAGCTTTATCAACAAAACCCTCCGGCTGACGCATAAAAACATCCTCAGTGAGAAAGCCATTGAGGAAGGCGTTGTTGATGTCCAGTTGGCGAATATCCAGGCAAAAGTAGTGGCAACGGTCAACACAGTGCGAATCGTCGTGGCCTTGACGACAGGACTGAATGTTTCTTGATAATCAATACCCGGAGATTGCTGAAAACCCTTGGTGACGAGGCGTGCCTTGCGTTTATTGTGCGAACCATCGGGGTGGAATTTGTTGTGAAACACCCACTTGCAGTCGATGATTCGCTGATTACCAGTGAACGGAACCAGTCGCCATGTTTGATTTCGTTGTAGAGCACCAAATTCATCCGCCATCACTGCTCGCCAGTCGGAAGAGGAAAGTGCTATAGTGACCGTCATGGGTTCAGCAAGACGTTTGAGAGAGAGAGAGTCCTCAGAAGTAAGAAGCCCAACAAACGGATATTTGGGCTTATAAATACCACTCTTGGCCCGAGTAACCATAGGGTGAAGGTTGGACTCTGGCAAGACAGCTGGGCCATCGGAGGAAGAAGCCGTAGAGAGTTCGAGAGACGCAACTGGGCTTGAAGCTTGCACAAGACTGAGAGTCGGTGATGATCTGAGCGAAGAGGCAAGGTGCCGAGAAGGTGTACTGGACACAGACGACGGCGATGATGATTCAGGAGTGAAAATAGATGCCGGAGAGACATCCGGATTTTCCATTGGAGAGTTGATGAGCATTGGTACAATAGTAACATCATCAGAACTTGATTGCCTGTTCAAAAAACCATCAACAAAAGGGAAAACAGAGGAATTAAAAACAACATGTCGTGAAATATACACACGACCAGAGGAGCTCAAGCACTTAAATCCTTTTTGTTGAGAAGCATAGCCGAGAAACACACACTTCTGGCTATGAAATGAGAATTTATGATTATTATATGGCTTTAAGCACGGATAGCACGCGTAGCCAAATGGTTGAAGGACTGTGTAGTCGGGCTCTATGTGATAGAGGCGAAACAGAGGAGTAGAATCCTGAAGCATCGAGGTAGGCATTCTGTTGATAAGATATGTGGCTGTCTGAAAAGCTTCTAGCTAGTAGTGGAGTGGCATTTTAGCCTGGGCAAGCAACGTTAATCCAGTTTCCATGATATGCCGGTGTTTACGCTCAGCGCGCCCATTCTGTTGTGATGTGTAAGGACAGGTATATCTCATTTGAATGCCATGAGTGTTAGCTATGGGAACAAATGGTTTGAATTCGGTGCCTATGTCGCATTGGAGAGCCTTTATTTTAGCGTGAAATTGATTCTCAACAAGAAGCCGAAAGTGGTTAAAAGCAGTGATAGCCTCGCCTTTATGTTTAAGCGGATAAAGCCATGTGTACCGACTATAATCATCAACGAAATGAATGTAAAATCGATGACCGGAGGTTGATTGTACAGGGGAAGGCCCCCAAAGATCCGTGTGTACAAGATCAAGTGGTGCTACAGCTTGAGAAATCGAATGTGGAAATGATTGAAATTTAGATTTGCCAAATTGGCATGCTTCACAGAAATCATGCATATTGTTTTTAAGCTGCACATTACATTGATTTAAAATCTGGCTAAAAACAAGTTTGCCAGGATGTCCTAATTTCCTATGCCATAAAGAGAAATCACTAGGAATTGAAACAGATGCAAGATAAGCTTGAGCAGGATGAGGAGCTCGAGAGTTCATCGGTTTAGTGTTGATCATTTGATACAGACCCTGAGTTGCTTTCCCTTGCATCAGAAGGCGTCCCGTCAATCGATCCTTCACAGAACAGCCATCATTATTAAATACAAGAGATACTGAGTTGCCATGAACCAACTGAGATACACTAAGCAAACGTTTGGTTGAGGATGGAACAATCAAGACATTATTAAGATGAAGAGCAGGAGATAATGTCGTTGAACCAATAGCATGAACAGGTGTTGGTTCACCAGTACAGGTGCGAACATAAGACTTACCCACAACGAAAGAGTGATCAACCGAATCAGAAGAGGGAGCAATATGGTAATTGGCTCCAGAATCCATGTACCAAGCGGGATTAGCCACACTTCCAGCAGATGCAAAATTAACCTGACCATTGTCAGTTAGATAAAAACATTTTGAAATATCATGACCGGTGCGCTTACAGTAATTGCAGAATAAATTGCTACGGCCACGTGAATAACCGCGAGGTCCACGACCTCCACGCCAGGGGCCAGACTGCTGAGAGGAATCAGACTAGGAGTTGGGACGAGAATTAGAGCCACCACCTCGGTGAACAAAATTAGCAGTTGGATCAATGGACATATTAGCGAACTGAGTAAGTTGCTCAAGTCGGCTCTCGAAGGCAAGCAGATGAGCCTGAACTTCAATCCAAGAGAGTTGGGTTTGATCAATCAATTTGACAACAATTGCATTGTATTCGGTATCTAGGCCGTTGAGAGTATGAATGATGAGTTCATCGGAGGGAACAGGAGAACCAGCGAGAGTCAATTGGTCAGCCGTGGATTTCATTTTGTTGAGATAATCAGCCATTTTCATACCGCCTTTGCGAGTACGATGCAGCTCCGATTTGTACACCATGACTCTGGCCTTAGCAGTGGCGCCAGTGAGGGATCTGGCTTCAGTCCAAATCTCCTTAGCAGTTTGACAATGGAGAAGCTGAGCGCCAATTTCAATACTCATGGTATTGCGAAGCCAACCAACAAGAAATCGATCGGTGGCGTGCCAGTCTTCGAACTCGGGATTGGATTTCATCACAGCTCCATCTACGATAAGACGAGAGGGTGGTTCGACGCGGCTGTCAATGTGTTTGTCGAGTCGATTACCTTCTATAAGAGGTAAGACAATGGATTCCCAGAGTAAGTAATTGCCTCGATCCAGCTTAATCGAGTTGAGTTGATTGAATGAATTGAACAGAGAGTTTGTTTTAGAAACATTAGACACAGTGACGGTGGACGGTGAAACGAGGATTTGGGACCGAGAGACACCGTGAGACGACCGAGGAGACGTAGACATGTTGCGAAAATGGGAAGGAGAAATCCGTAGCTCTGATACCAAGTTAGAAAAGCTTGGCACAGTACCGGATATGCAATATCAGTGAATAATCTCAGTAGCCTCAATAATCGTAGAGGCGTACGAGCAATGATATATATATAGGGACATTCAGCCAATGTAAGGATTACACGTGTAAAGAATACATAACAGAATAGGCAAGGAATGAATGAATGAATAATACAGAGATCATTACAGCAATGGAATTCTAGACTATTCTATACATATTAATCTTATTCTAATTATTCTTAACAGGGTTAGATTCTAGTTTGATAGATGGCTAGATCATGAAAAGAAACTGATTGAACTATGCAGCAGCCAGCTAACCGAAGTTGATGAGAAATTGATGGTGACTGATGTGGTTGTCGAGAATGGGGAGTAGGATATGAGGCGACTTAAGGAACTAGTGAATGAGGAGGGGAGAAGGTTTATAATGGTTGTACCTCCTCCTAATGAGCACAAGGGGAATGATATCATCAAATGGGGGACCCGGGTAAGTAACAAATATGTTGCTTCTGATATGTATATAAGTATGAAAGGAGATAATGGGAAGGGAGAGGTGAAGTGGAGTAGGGTGTGGAAATGGGAGGGACCGAGAAGAATCCAGGTTTTCCTATGGTTGACCCTACATGAAAGACTATTGACGGGGGAAAGGAGGCATCGGCTGACTATTGTAGATTGCAGTGGAGAAATAGAGACAACTATGCATGTGATGCGTGACTGTTGGGTTGCTGAAAGGTTGTGGAGGGAGCTGAAGAGTGGAAGGTTAGAATCAGAATTTTTAATGTTGTCGGGGAAGTCAGTGGTTTGAATGGAACTTGAGGACGAAAAATGGGGGTGGGAGCTGATATTTGGGGTTGCTTGTTGGTTCTTATGGAGATGGAGGAATAGTAGCTTGTTTGAGGAGGGATTCTTGCTGCCTGAAAATCTGGGCACAGTGGTGAGGGCGTATGTCAGAGATATCAGGTCTGCTAGAGTGGAGTCTGGTAGACTTACTGGCTTGAAGGAATTGAAGCATATCAGCTAGTTTAAACCAAATGTGGGACGGTTTAAACTTAACACAGATGGTGCATTCAGAGGGAATATGAAACTTGCAAGGTGTGGGGGGCTGATCAGAGATAGTAGTGGAAAGTGGCTTTGTGGGTTTACTAGAAGATTGGGATATTGTTCAGCTGTCAAAGCTGAGCTGTGGGCAATGTTAACTGGATTGGAACTAGCATACAGCTCCAATTTTCAGCAGCTACTGGTTGAGTGTGACTCTCCATCAGTGGTCTCACTAATTAAAGAATCACAGGAGGTTGTGTATGCAGGTAATTGTCTATTGAAAGATATTATACAGATGTTTGGTAAATTTGCTGATATAAGATTAAGTCATGTATATAGAGAAGCGAACACCTGTGCAGACGCGCTTGCTAATCTGGGTTGTGTACAGGAGGATATTCTTGTTATTTGTAATTCTCCTCCTCCTTCTGTTTGTAATCTTTTGTTTAGGGATGAGGATGGGGTATCGTACCCACGTATTGTAGTGCAGAACTGAGCATATTGGGCATCTTGCCCCATTTATATACCCAAAAAAAAGGAGGAAAATCTCAAGAAAATACTAATTGAATTTTAAAATGCTAGTAGCGTTCTAGTGCCAAACTGTGTTTTAAGGACCGATCCAACCAACTCCACATGATTTTCTTGCAGACCAGAACTTTGAAACAGCCTAAATGAAAATATATGTGAACAAGATGTAAAACTTAATTCCCCCATTCCAAAAGTAGGGAAAACGGTGTCAGAACCAATATATAGAATGCTTCGAATGTATAGGCAATGATTGTTAGTTTGTTACTCCAGTGAATTTGATTATATTCATTATTCACGGAAAGAAATCAAACCAATATGTGTGTGTGTAGGAAAGAAATTCTGGAAGAGCATTTCCAGTTCATAGCTACACTTACACCAGAAGTCCAGAACCAAACATTATTGAATTTATTATAACAATAAAAATTAGGATTAAGGTGCAAAAATACAAATGTGTTTTTCTCTGAGGAGCATCTAGTAATTAGTGTTTTTTTTAGGTGCAAAAGTGACTATGTGGTTACAAATTAAGTGCAAAAATAGCGTTTGACCGTTAAATTTGACTTTTTTTGCTGACTGGATGATGACGTGGCATTTCAAAAGTGCAAAAATACACATGTGATTTGTCAACAAGAGTGACTATGTGGTTACAAATAAGTGCAAAAATAGCGTTTGATCGTTAAATTTGACTTTTTTTTGCCGATTGACGATGACGCAGCATTTCAAAAGTGCAAAAATACACATGTGATTTGTCAACAAGAACATCGAACACCAAAATTTTTCTTTAATTTAATAATTTTATTTTAATTACTACCGAGTACTAAAAAGATATTCGAATCTTCGACCTATCTTGAAAAATTACTTCATGATCTTGAAAATTATTTTAAGATCTGAAAAAATATTTCAAGTCGACCGGTACTAAAAAGATACTTTAAAAATATCGCCTGGTACAAAAAAATATTTCATGATCTTAAAAAATTATTTTAGAATCTTAAAAAAATATTCTGAAGTATATTGTTAGTACCAGTCAATACCCTGAAATATTTTTTCATGACTTTAATATAATTGTTCAAGATCATGAAGTATTTTTCAGTACCAGTCAGTATCCTTTTAGTACCAGTCAATAGCTTGAAATATTTTTTCAAAATCCTAAAATAATTTTTCAAGATTATAAAGTATTTTTTCTATCTAGGCCAATATCCTGAAAGTACTTTTTAGTACCAAAGTAAGACCCAAAATATTTTTTTAGTATCCGAAAGTACTTTTTAGTACCAAATCAAGATCTTGAAATATTTTTTTTCAGTATCATGAAAATACTTTTAGTATCAGTCAATACCATAAAATATTTTTTCAGTATCCTAAAAGTACTTTTTAATACCAATCACTACCCTGAAATATTTTTTTTAGTATCATGAAGAACTTTTTGGTACCAGTAAGCACCCTAAAATATTTTTTTCAGTATCAATCAGTATCCTGAAAGTAGTTTTTAATACCAGTCAGTACCCTGAAATATTTTTTTCAGTATCATGAAGTACTTTTTAGTACTAGTCAGTACCCTGAAATATTTTTTTCAATATCATTCAGTATCCTAAAAGTACTTTTTAGTACCAGTCAGTACCCTGAAATATTTTTTTCAATATCAATCAGTATCTTGAAAGTACTTTTTAGTACTAGTCAAGACTCGCAATATTTTTTCAAGATCAAGTACTTCTTTTTAGAACCGGCCAATACCTGAAATATTTTTTAAGATCATAAAATAATTTTAATTGAAGTAAAATTATTAAATTAAAAAAAATGGTGTTGGATGCTCTTCTTGACAAACCACATGTGTATTTTTGCACATTCGAAATGCCACGTCATCACCCAGTCAGCAAAAAAAGTTAAACTTAACGGTTAAAGTCAAACTTAACGGTCAAACAGTATTTTTGCACCTAATTTGTAATCACGTGTGTACTTTTGCACCTAAAAAAGCACTTACTACTGGGTGCTCCTCGAAGAAAAGTACATATATATGTGCATTTTTACACCTTAGCCCTAAAAATTAATGTATATCATCGACATAATCATTTAATTGTCAAGCCAAGGCCCTAGGCCATGTGTCATATTCACATCCATTTCCAAGGAACCTCACTTGACTTTACTGCTAGCATCATCATTGAAATCCTCAACAGGAGATTAAAAACTTCCCAATTGATAGAGTATTCGGCTCTTATGTAAGCGTCCAAACCTTAAAGAACCAGATGCCGGCCAAGTTACAAAACTGTAACCCATTCATTAAGATTGGGCATTATATTTATATATTTATCTGAGTAGCGTGAGGAGGCAGAAGCAATGGCAGGAACAACAAAGAGGTATGCGGTGGTGAGCGGAGGAAACAAGGGAATAGGATTCTCGATATGCAAGCAATTGGCTTCTCAAGGGATTACGGTGGTGCTGACGGCCAGAGATGAGAAGAGGGGTCTTGACGCCGTTCATAAACTCAGCCAGCTTGGCCTTTCCGATCATATCATTTTTCATCAGCTTGACGTCACCCTTCCTGCCAGTATAGCTTCCCTCGTCCATTTCCTTCACACCCGCTTCGGAAAACTCGATATCTTGGTAACATAATAATGTCCATCTCCTTGTTTACTCTATTCCTTCATATCCATATTACATTCTGCATTTGGATGCTACTTAATACAAGTCGTACTTGATGGTTATCCTCTTTAAGGCAAGACTTCTCGTGAAGCCCCCAAATTTTTTTTTATTCTCTTTTCATCAGCCTATGCTTTTCGTTCATTAGTTATAAAGATTTTTCTTTGCAATTGATAAATTTAAACAGAATTGGTCCGTTTTGTGCAGATAAATAATGCAGCGCTACCGGGTGCAATTGTTGATGGTGATGCTTTGGCCAATTCTGGACTTGAGGTATATTTTTCAAATCGATGAATTGCCTCTCTTTTTTCTTTATGAAAAAATTTGGTCTTGCTCACAATCAATTTAAAACGCCATGTTTTAAGAGTTTAGCAATCACTACTGTAACAGAAGGGTCTTCAAGTGGATTGGACTAAAATAGCAACTGAAAACTATGAATTAGCAGAAGAAGCTGTAAGAACAAACTACCACGGAGCAAAAGAACTGTGCACATCACTTGTTCCTCTTCTTCAAATATCAGACTCTCCAACAATTGTGACGGTTGCCTCCCTGAAGGGAACTTTGGAGGTATGTGCACATGTATAATCACTAACCTTTAGAAAATCTTGAAATATTTGGGTTGCCGGGGTACGAAATAATCCAGGATTTGTGAGTGCGTGTTTTATGGTGATGTTGCAGTATCTACCAAAGGGAAGGTTAAAAGATATACTAAGCGATGTTGAAGGCCTGACAGAAGAGAAGATTGAGGACACATTGAAGGAGTTCCTGAAAGAGTTTGAAGAGGGTGGTTCATTAGAAACAAAAGGGTGGCCTGCGTCTATGGCTGCATATCATGTTTCGAAAGCTGCTTTGAATGGGTACACAAGAATTCTGGCAAGGACCTACCCGTCTTGGTGCATTAATGCTGTTTGCCCTGGCTACGTCAGGACCGATATGACCAAAAACTGTGGCCTCCTCTCTCCTGATGAAGGAGCTGAAGCTGTTGTCAGGTTGGCCTTGCTGCCCCCTGGTTCTCCTTCTGGCCTCTTTTTCCTCATAAACCAAGAGAAACCTTTTTGATCAAACTATGTCATTTTCTATTCCTCTCTACTAAATGGCTCACGCGTCCACATGGTCAAAACCATTATACATGTTTATGCATATCTTATCTTCGTTTTCCGCATCTGAACTTGCTATAATATTCTATATAGGATGGAGTTGTGACTAAATTTTTTTTATTCCACGTATCCATGCTTCCTACTCTCTCTGCTTTAAAATATAGAGCTTCAAATTGTTGAAGGGTATATTGTTTTTTTACATAAGCTTCAGTTTGGATTTGTCTAACTTCCATGATTTTGTTGTCTAAAACCCATATTTTGAACCAGAGCTAGTGTTATTTTACTACAATTTAGAATTTTTGCTTAAGCGTGATAAATCATCCTTTTTTTATTTTATTTCAATGGAAACACTGCTATTTATGCTCTTTTTCTAGATCTTACTAAATATCTGAGCAACTGACGAATTCAGTCACACCCAACAAAATGTCCACTTAATGGTTTGAGGGGTATCCTCGCAAGAGTTCTCTCCATACGTAGGATTGAACTCGATACCAATTACCACCCGGACAAACCCATGTTGATTATAATAAATCATCTTTTCAGTTTGGATGAAAGAAAATCTCATTTCTCGCCATTTTGCAAAGTCTTCTTTGAATAGAGTGAAAATTGCACCTAAGTCCCAAGTAAGAAAAAATACGACGAAATGTCATTTGAAATCTAAAATTTGCAGTGAAGTCCTGTGAGAATTTTTGCAATATATTATAAATGTGAAAAGTCAAAATAACCTTCCTAATTAAAAACAGAGAGGAAACGGATAATTGTGTATTCATCAAGGGTATTTTGGACTTTTCAAATTTGAAATATATAGCAAAAATATCCCACTAGAAATTTTGAACTTCACTATAAATTTGAGATTTCAAGAGACATTCTGTCATATTTTCTCTTATTTGGGACTTAGGTGTAATTTTTCCTAAAATATAATATGCAAATCTATTCAAGAAACAATTTGAAACGATATATTTTCAATTTTCCTCATAGACAAAAATATGCCACTTATAACATTCAGGTATAAAAATAAGGAAAAGTTAGCTATAAATCTTCAATTAAACATTTTTTTAAAGAAAGGAATGATATAATAGAAATTCATGAGGTCCTTCAATGTAAATTATATATTGGTTCATACTGCATACTAGGGAAAGTAATTGCATATTAGAAGAGGCCACTTTCTCAAACTTTTTTTTCCATCTAATTTTTGTCAAGTCGGTGCTTTTTCATTCTTATTGTATCTTTGTTGTTACCTCCTTATTTTTTTTTTCTATATCTAAAATATTAAAAGAAGAAGAGAATAGTCTTTTTTTTTTTTTAAATTACAAAATTTTAGGAAAGGGGTTGGGTTTACCCACAATCCAAGAGCAGGACGAAATCTTCTTTCCTCCTAGGTGATACCGATGTTAGGCAGGGCGAGCCGTCTACTACCCTCAAGCTTTAAACTAGACACCTGGGAGTTAGGATGCCTCCCCCAGCGCCTTGACCAACTCTAAAATCAAACCCCTCCTTTTGTGAAAGTGTCCCCTTTACCAATTGATCCCAAAAACGAGCAGTAAGAAAATAGTCCATGTTGATAGATCGACCTTTTAGCCCCAATGATTAGGGCCAGGGCTATGGGCTTTAGAGTCTCCTTCCATACTAGGACTTATTCATATTAGCCATCTACTAAAATATTAAGGAAAACCTCACAAGAGCAGCTAATAAGTTGTTGTGTAACAGCTTAATTAGTTGAGATAATAGTTTCATATTTTTCACTGTCATTCAAAAGTGGATCACTTCACGTGCTAGAAATGTTAAAACTTGAAACTTGGTCCTTAAAGTTGGTCATTACTGAAAGTTAAAACCAGAGAGCCAAAAGAGGCAGTACCAATTGGAAGCGATGGATGAAACAATGAAGAGAGGTTTCCAGGAAGTTGCATTTCATTTTAAAGGCAAAATTAGTGGGAAAGGTACGAGCGAACACACCATCATCATCATCCAAATTACTTTTTGGTCTAATAATGGCATCAATATTTGACGTGTTGCATCCTACCAGGCATCACTTTGCATTTTGTTTGCTATTCTTTCTTAGATTTAAATGTCAAATGATCCCGAAAAAGCCTAAAGAAAACAATAAATAGAGCTTGTCGAGTTAAGCTGGGTGCTATAAGAATGAATGTGTTATTCACTTATTTGTCATTCAACCTAAATTGACTTAGGCTCTAAGAAAATTAATATATTCGGTGGTTTTTAAAAGTTAAAACGCATCCCCTACATTATGATTAGCTAACAGGCTAAAATTTTTATAAATACAGTGACTCTTCCAAACCCATATTATTAAAGGGTAAAGGGGTAAAAATATATATGTACTTTATCTTTGGGAGCGCTCAGCACCATTTTTTTTTTTTATGCAAAAATACACATGTAGTTACATTTTAGGAGCAAAAGTCACACAAAACTTTCAAACACTGGATATTGACCATTAAGTAGCCACGATTGACCGGTTAATACTAATGTGGATGATGAATTAGAGTGAGAAGAAGGGAAATGGGAAGAAAATTTGTTGATTGGGACTGACAGTGCACAATGGAAAAAATTGGGGGGACCTAATAACAAATCTGGGTGAAATCCAATCCTGGGTAAATCTAGGTAAATTGAAATCAAAATTGAATCTGGTTAAATAAAACAAATCTGGGATCTCCCCGAATTCCTTTTCTTCCTTAACCATTCGCTGCTTCGCTCCTGGAATTAGGCCATTAGGGTTTCTCGAATTGCTTCATCGATCTTTTGGACTGATTAACCATGAGAAAAATCCGAAAACGCAAACGCGAAACCGCCTGCAGTAGCTGAGCCAATGACATCGATCGTCTCCGAGCTGTAAAGGCTAAGGAATGCTCAAGTCCACGATGTTGGTCATGAGTCAAACCAGGAGAACGAACAGGCCAAGAACTTACATAGATGAAGTCATGTCTTTTTTTCTCAGATTTGTTTTACCTAGATTTGATTTCAATTTGGATTTACCCAGATTTGATTTCGATTTGGATTTACCCAGGATTGATAACCGGAGGTAGTAATAAATAAAAACTTCTCGTTTCTCACGCTGTTTCACTTTGTTCTGTGTTAGCTGTCTTCTATGCTATTTTTCATCTAACTCTGATTCATGTTCCTCTCACTCTGTTTTCATGTTCCTGTTTAATTTTCTGAAGCATATAAAAGATATTTTATATGTGTTTGAAGAGTCAAAGAGGAAAATAACGTTGAGGAGATTAAAATCGAAAACCAAAACTGACTTTGGAAATCAATAATACAAGTTGGGTTGGGTCTTGTTGAGTATCGTGGAGTTCTTTGCTTTCGTTTTCAAGGCGACCAAACAGAATGATTCCAGGAAATTTTTCAAAGGGATCTATCTGAGGCGCAACCATGTGAGAGATAGATAAGAGACAGAGTGAAATACGCTTTCGTTTTTCGGTAATATTTAAAAATAAATAAATAAAAATTTTAAAAAGTATTTAATATCAATTGTTTTAATTAACCCAGATTTGATTTCGATTTGGATTTACCCAGGAGGATTGGATTTTGATTTACCCAGATTTGTTATTACGGTTTTTTTCCCCCCAATTTTTTTCACTGTGCACTGTCAGTCCCAATCAGCAAATTTTCTTCCCATTTCCCTTCTTCTTATTCCAATTCATCATCCACATCAGCATTAACGGTCAATCATGACTACTTAACGGTTCACCTCCAATGTTTGAAAGTTTTGTGTGACTTTTGCTCTTAAAATGTAACCACATGTGTATTTTTGCTCCAAAAAAAAATATATGATGCTAGACGCCCCTGAGAATAAAACACATGTATATTTTTACTCTTTTACCCTATTATTAAATGGTCATATAATTCTTCTTGGGTTTAGAAAGGTTTATTGTACTCTTAAAATTTAATACATCGATTGTTCTAAAGCCCAAATTGTTAACTGCCCGTATAATTTTTTTGTGGATTTGGAAACGTATATTGGACTCCGCTAGTCTATTATCAAGAATTTGGAATGAAAAGTAGCTTCTGGTTTGTTCACTTATTCACCTCAACCACCATTTGTGGTGGTCAATGCATCAAGATCTGACTTTATCAATGAACTTTTACAATATTGCCGATCTCATACTGCATTCTTCCAATCTTATTCTAGCCAAATGGAATGTTTACTATCTTATATTCCCCTACAAATTGCTGATAAAATTATCTCACTTCCAATATCTTTCTAATTTGATGCTAAATCCCTAGTGCGGGAAGGTAATTCTTTAGACATCTATACTTCCAACAATGGTTTTAATAAAAGTATACTAAGTTATCATTCATCACCTTTGACTATTGATCATTTGGGAAGTTCTTACTGCCAATCTCACTTTTTTAGAAATCATCGCTATTCATTTGGAAGCTTCTTCATAAGGCATTGCCGCACATCATCTTTAATAAGTCTAGTTATTGTTTTTATGGGTTTGACCAATAGAAAACGCTTGGCCATCTCTTATCCACCATTTGCTAAATTAATTTAGTTTGTTATTTCTTTATTAAATTTGATGTTTCTGATATGACCTCATTCCAATCTTGGCTAAAATGGTCTTCGCAACCGCTATATGAAGATGATAATTTGTTCTTCTTATATGGTATAATCATCCTCATAAATACATTGTGAGGAAGAGAGGAATCTAGCTAATTCATCATGAGGGATCTTCCTTTCACCAGAATTGGTTGTCAAAGATATTACTGGTAAGGTCAAATGCAATTTCATGTCCTTTACTTTTAAAAAACCAAATGGCGTGGTGAAGGGAAAACTTTTCATTCCTTTGTCAACCTAGAATCATGGCGTGATGAAAAGAAAATAGATCATCCATGTGCCTTTTTTTTTTTCGTATTTGGTTCCCCTCTATGGCACTTTTGTTGAAAAAAGGAATCTCATAATACAACATAATTTCGGCCCTCCTTTGCTTTAGAACAACTCTGTATTAGATACATATATACATGGGATCTTTTGCTTCAAGATTAGAGACCTTTTGACATCGTATCCATAAACAAGTAGAGCATTAACATCCAAAGTATTACTCGAAACCACCATGACATTATCTACAAAAATATGATTTTTTTTCTATTCCTTAATATAAAACCTATTTAACTTTTTTCAGAGCTTAATAGAACTAAATAAACTACTTTAAATTATTTATCTTTATTATTTTTGTTCAAACTAGCTTGACTTTAAACTAATAGATAATCTAATAATACGCACACATATGTGTATATATAATAAGACCATTATTTTAATTAGATTGGAAGGAGTACTCCCCTTCGGCTTCTCATGCTCCAGTTAAGGAAAGAAACACAACCTATCTTCCAAGTGAACTATCTCACACTTTATTTGTTTATAATATTTTGGTCATATTGAATGGCTATTTATTCATATGTGAACCACTTCATGTTGAGTTTTGTGGTGATATGGCTAAATTTCTTTTGAAATAATATAATTTGAATTGCATTCAAAACTGAAGCAAGAACTCTATGAGATTAGAGAGCAGGATTTTTTGGGTTAGTAATCTTTTCAAATATTTGGTTTTTTATAGAGTACAATGATATCGTGTGATTCATATAGCCAACCTCACCTAACGGGATAAAGTTTTGCTATTATTCTGTTGAATATTTATTGCCTTATATTTTCTCGAGATTGTGTGGAATAATTACCATTATTGAATCTCAAATATAGATATTTTCAAGGGCTTCCTGAGGCTGTTCCTAAGAATGAGCAAAGGGGTGGTTGATATTGAATTACCCAGTGATTTCGCTGCTTTTTCTTTGAAGCTATGGTTCAAATCTCCAAAGTTCTAGTAAGACCATTATTGGAAAAGGTCTATGTGAAGAACTGTTGATTTACTTATGTCATTTTAAATTTATACGAGGGTATTTTAGGAAAATGAATAAAATTAACTAAATTAACTTTTTTCCTTAATCTCCCCAAAATTAGTTAAATATGTCCTATAATTAGGACCGGAGGCGTAATTATGTTATGATTAAATAGTTTATTTAGCTTATTAAAAAAATTAACTGATCTTATATTAAATATAGGATGGAATTGATCATGAAAAAAAATACCGGATGGAGTAATACTATGCCTACACCACCTTCTACTTTTTTTGTGTAGATAAACCTGGAATCAGTTTCTCTGCCTATCCTTGGGATAGGTAGAGAGAGCTCTTCCTATCCGGGACCGTCTAGATGGGATTTGACGGTCGATTTAATTTTTTTTACTTTTTATTTTTTTAAAAATAATTATTTTAATGGACAGAGAATATAAAATAAAGATAATTTTTCAACTAACATATTTTTTAAAAATGATTTTTTCATTTAAAAAAATGAGTTAAAAAAAAAAATTAAATGCGGATCGTCCAGATCAAATCGACGGCCTAGATTCGTAAAAGCTCTCCTTACCTATCCCAAGATAGGTAGGGAAACCGGTTCCGGATAAACCTAGACCTTTTTCGACTGTAAGGGCCTGTTTGTTATGCTGAAGATTGAGGGAGGGGAGGGAAGATTCATCATCTTCCTTGCAAAATCCCGTTTGGTTGCTCCATCTTCCCGGAATCAATCTTCCGGCGACTCACTATCTTCCTTCATTCATGGGAAGATGGTTTCCCTTCATTTTTAGATGGAAAGTGATCTTTCCTTGGGAAGATTCCCAAATAACCATCATCTTCTTCTTCAATCCATCTGTAATCCTCACCAATGCCGCTGTTGCCGCTGACGCCAACGCTTCCTCCTTCTGCAAATCCCTTCATCCCTTCTTCTTCTTCTGCGCGTCATCGTTGTGGGTTGCAAGGATGAAGAAGATCTGAAAATTTTGTATGTGTGTGTGTGTGTTGTTGTTGTCGGTTGTTGTAGGGATGAAGAAGATCTGAACTTTTTGTGTGTGCGCGCGCTGTTCGGGTGTTGCAAGGATGAAGAGAAGAAGATCTGAAAATTTTGTATCTGTGTGTGTGGTGTGCTGTTGTCGGCAGGGATGAAGAAGATCTGTCAAAAAAAAAAAAAATTTGTTTTTAGAGTAGGGGATATTTTGGACATTTCAAAGCTTACATTTTAATTATAATTTTTTAAAAATCATCATCTTCCATCTCAATTTCCAGTCTACCAAACAAAACACCCCTTTTAAGTTCCCTCCTAATCTTTCTTTCCATTTATTTCCTTCCTCTAAGTTCATTTTCTTCCTTAAATCTTCTTCATAACAAACCTGGCCTAGATCCCCTCTCCTCTTTTTAAAATGTTTTTTTAGAAAATCGGATCGCTACGACCCCGAATAGGAAGAATATCCCGGAATCAATTTTGTGGATCCCATGCGGCTGCAAGCCCCATTTTGAAATGCTGGTACGTTATTTTCTGGTTCTTAAGCCCCACTCAAAGGTCTTCCATCCTTTTCCTTGGCAGATCTGAACCACTTTATATAATCCCGAGGAACTCCTTCAGTTCCGTCATTGAAGATCTGCTTCAAATTTCGAGTCCAAGCTCCGGCAGCTGACATTTCAATCAGTAAGCTCTCTTTCATTCGCCCTTGAACTACTCAGGCAAGTTTAATTATCATCATTCCATTATGGTTCTGGCTCGTGATTTTGTTTCTGCATTAATTGGGCTCCGAAATGGGAGCTTGATTCTGCTGTGCTGAAAAACTCCCATGAGTAATTGATTCTAGCTTTGTTGTTTCTTTCCTTTTTCAACTTTCCGTCGGTCACTCAGATGGATGGGCAGTGCTGAATTGTAACTTGGCAATTCAGCTCTTACTACACGCAGCTTTGATCGCTTTCTCAATTTGAAATTGAGTAGGCATCAACTGGAATAGATTTAAGTTCTTGCTTGTTCAAAATTCTGAATTCTCTTGAGATTTATTAGACTCCATTTTTGCTACCCGTTGTCAGTTTGATTGAGCCACAGTTCTGTTTTTGTTACAATTATTCATCTTTTTCTATTGATTCATTAATTTGAGATTACTGAGTTAAGTTTGCATCAATCTTATTGAAGGTATATTGGTCATTGCAAAAAGTTGTGGATTTTCCTTTTTGAAGATATATTTACTCAAAGCTTGAGGAAAATTCATTGTGTGCTGGTTTTGCAGGTTCTTTGCACTATATAAGCGTTAATGGCTGCACGGACTCCCGGCCTAATTGCTTTATTTGATGTCGATGGGACTCTCACAGCTCCAAGGAAGGTACATATATAATCTGGAGCTCAAGATTGTTCGTGACTTTAATATCGAGTACAGCAGCATGATAAATCAATGCAGCAATTCGATGTGTTTTATGAAAGATCTATTATTTTTCTTGAAGTCGTCCAAGGTTATAAAATGCTCGTTACAAAATTTAGTCGCTGAGTTTTTCTTCACTTTCTACTTTTGTTTGTCAAAAGCTAGGACTCCAGATTTATTCTTTTAGAATGTTTGGGCTGATGTTACCTCTGCTTAATATGTTGAACTAAATGCCAGGTGGTCGCCCCGGAGATGTTAAAATTCATGCAAGAACTACGGAAGGTACATATTGGAAATTCTCAAACTTTTAAGTCTATCCCTTTTCTATGCCCATCTACCCTGCTAAGCACATATATTTTCTTACATGTTCTGCATCTGGTAATGTCTGAGTACAGGTTGTAACAGTTGGAGTTGTCGGAGGATCTGATCTCGTAAAGATATCTGAGCAACTTGGAAACACAGGTTTGCTATGAGTTGATTTTTTATTTCATCATGCTATAAATGCTAGAGCCTCTGCGTCTGAATGAAGTCCAAAGTTCTGTATGCTTATTGGCTGAAAATATTGCTATTTGCTTGATCTTTCCATTCTCTTTTTTCTTCTTCCTTGCCCTATCCATAAAGTAGCAAAATGGCTCAATCATATCTTTTAACACAACCTTTGTCTTTGCAGTCATCAATGACTACGATTATGTTTTCTCTGAAAATGGTCTTGTAGCACACAAGGAGGGAAAACTCATTGCGATCCAGGTTCTGTATATCATCATCTAAGATGGTTTCTGGATAAATTTGAGTAGATTCTTGGAGCAATTGAAAACAAGACATGCCACTTTATCTTTTTTTTTTTTTTTTTTTTTCCTTTTATAAAAAGTGGGGCTATATAAAAAATGAATCCTGATATGGTGAACTTTTTTTTTTTTTTTTTTCCGTTAAGTGCATAAAGGATGTTTCAGCCGTCTACGGTTATAGAAAGTTGTATAGTCCGGAAATTGTAAAAGATTGGAGAACTTCATATCTTAGCAACAAACTCTTCCAATACCCCCCCCCCAAAAAAAAAAAAAAAAAAAAAAAAAAAAAAAAAAAGACAAAACCCAAAAGAAAAAGGAAAGATAGAAAAAAAGGACAAAACTATTTTTCTGTGATCTTTTTCCTTCTAGTGCACCATGCTAACATGTGCGTTTCCTTCTTTCCAGAGCTTGAAGTCGTTTCTTGGGGAAGAAAAGGTCAAGGTAAGGCTATGTTTTGTATCTCTTGAGGCATCTTATTTAGGAAGACTGAAACTGGATTGCTAATAGGTGTAAATAAATTTATTACAATCTAAAATTTTTAGGATACCATATAACTAGACAAAGTGACCAGAAAATTTGAGTTGAACTGAGTGCGTAAGAATGAAAAAAAAAAGTGAGTAAATGAGATCATAGACTTGACTTTGCACGTTAAATTCACTAATTTCAGTTTGCTGTTGTAATGATAAGTTGGGGGCTATTTTGCAGGAATTTATCAATTTTACACTTCATTACATTGCTGACTTGGATATTCCTATCAAGAGGTTAGTGGATCTAGAGACTGATCATATAATTTTCATATTGATTCAACTTACAGGTAGCTGCTAATCTGTATGACATAATAATATTTTTAGGGGAACGTTTATAGAATTCCGTAGTGGAATGCTGAATGTTTCACCAATTGGCCGAAACTGTAGCCAAGAAGAAAGAGATGAATTTGAAAAGTATGACAAGGTGATGTATTTTGGATAATATCTTATATTGAGTTTTTATAAATTGATATTATGCTGGGTACCTTTTTCTGAGGGTTTGCATCCTGAGTTCTCAGATTCACAACATACGCCCAAAAATGGTTTCTGTCCTGCGTGAGAAGTTTGCTCATTTGAACTTGACATTTTCGATTGGAGGACAGATAAGTTTTGATGTGTGTGACTGCCATGATGATATTGGAATTCTTATTTGTCAAATGATTGGCCAACAGTCTTTAATCTGAATCCACTCTACAGGTTTTTCCTCAAGGTTGGGATAAAACTTACTGCTTGAGATACCTTGATGGCTTCAATGAAATCCATTTCTTTGGTGACAAAACCTACAAGGTCAGTCAATAAGTTGTGTCTTAAAATTGTTAAGTATCCAATCGAACATGTACATCATCATCCATTTTCTGCCTCCATTAAAACAATTGCTAGGTCATTCTGACCTCTGATCAATCTGCATTTGTTAGCCTCTGCCAATCGTGATAAGTCAGTCCCCCGATGGAACGACCGTAATGGGTAGTATATGTTCTTGAGATTGTCCAGAATCCCTTTTTCTCACTTTTAAATCCTCTAGTAAAGTATGCTGCAGAAAGAAATTTCTCTCATCTTTTATTTCTTCTTCAAAGGAACGGCTAATAATAGCACAAAACTGAGGCAATTTCATTCTCAAAACCTAAGCTAGCTTCCTATATCTAATTTTGCATCGCTTGTTTCATGTGCTTTTATATCCTTCACCAATCACCATTGTGATAGATTCCTACGTCTCATGTGCATTAAGTAGCCTCGAGTGTTCTGTTATGCTCTCGCGCCTGCTAAGTTTTCATACCAACTTTTTCTTTGATCAGGGTGGGAATGACCATGAAATTTATGAATCAGAGAGAACTGTTGGGCATACCGGTTCGTTGTTTCTTGACTTATGGATCATATCTGCGAACTTGTTTATACGACCGAGATCAACATCCGTTCCGTGATTCAGAGTTCCTAATATTTTTTGTTTGCCTTTCAGTTACAAGTCCTGAAGATACATTGAAGCAATGCCAAGCCCTTTTCATGGGAAACCCCAACAGCGATTCGTAAGATTATTGCAGCAATATTTTGTATGCGTTACCCTACAAATGCCTTGCGGGTCTTCCTTAAATGCTATTTTTGCGTGTATAATGACAGAGGATTACACTTCCAACATTCATGTTTGTTTTTAGCACTTTATTATTGGTGCCAATAACCAGCTGAGTTTTTAAGTAAATATGATTCTCGGCACCATTTGGTGAGACTCATGCTGGTGACTTTTAGCACTTTATTTTTTGTGCCAATAACCAGCTGGGTTTTGGGCATTTTAAAGGGAATGCACTTGTGTTGGAATGGAGGCTATAAAAATATTTGTCATTAATTCTGATTGCATATAAGCTATTCACTCGCTTATGCGTGGGTGCGATTGTGACCCCCCGTTAATGGATATCATTGATGAGACTCGGAGGTTTATTCATAGGGGTTGACAGATATTGCTTCATCATAGAGATAGAGAGGACCTTTTGGGTTGCTAACCATCTGGCTAGGACCTCTCATAGGATGATTGAGAATTTATGTATACTTAATCAACTTTCACGTCTTTGTCAAGAGATGGAAAGTGATGAAAGAGTTTAGATGTTTTCTTCTTGTTGTAACCACTTATTTGGTATGTATCCAGCTAAAAAAAAAAATCGTGCTGGTGATTTGATGTGAAAAATATAACCATAATTTAGGTAGGTAGTGATAATGCCACAAACAAGCCTTCAAAGAAATTCCTACTATCAATCAATTGGTTCCTCAAGATGGTGTTTTAATGATAAATGATTTTCGGATAGTTTAATGATTTGTTGTGTAGTTTATAAAAAGCAAAAAATAATTTTACAATCGGTAGCAATCATAAAAAGTGATTTTTAGATTATTTTGGGAGTATGACATAAATACCAACTAAAATTTCAAAACTCAATAATGTCCACTGAAAAGGGAAAATGATAGAGAGGTAAGGAGGTAGGAATATGAGTTTTGAATATTTGAGCAAAATACTAAACTATCCTCTCTTTCATTCTTCTATTTCCTTCCTTTCACCTTCTCTCTACCGTGAGAGGCGCCACAACTGAAAAACACCATCATCACCACTTCTCTCTCCTTCCTTTCACTCTTCTCTCTCCACCATGAAAGGTGCTGCGACTGAAGAATACCACCATCACCATCTTCTTCCTTACTGTGAGCGCCGCGACGCAAAAGGCTGAGAAGGGGACTCAGAACAGTGAAAAGGGGGAAGGAGATGAAAAAGGAGGCTAAAGAAGAAGAAGAAAAACCCTTAAAAAAAGGCTGAGGAAGAAGGTGAACGATAAATAATGAGTTTGACAAGTTTTGTAATGGGATTCACAAGTTTAGTAATAGTTTTGACAATTCTTATAATGAGATTAACAAAAACATTTTTTAATTGAAAAAAGAGGCTGAGGAAGAAGAAGGTGATAAGAAGGAGAAACCAAAAAGAAGAGAGGGTATAATGGTAAATTCATCAACATTTTAAAATCTCAATTTGATCCCTATCACATTTATGTCATTTACAAATATTAACAGACATTTAAAAGTTTGGGAATTTCATAAGGTATTCATACGTCATTCTCCTTAGATTTTATGACATTTTCAATGTATCTTTGTATTTTTATAATTTCCCTCTATTCTACTTATCATTTTGAAAAGCTAATAAAAGTAACAATTTCAAATAATAAATAAAAGTATTTTTCTAAAAATTAAGTAATTTAATCGAAGCAACATTTTAGATAATAATTTTTTTTAAAAAAATAGATGCTACCTTAGGTCATAAACTTATTTTATAATGCAATTTATATTCTAAACTAAGTTTTATATTTAAAGATTGTTGGTAGGAGGGTTTTGGATGGGATAAGATGAAAAAAAAAATTTATGAGTTATATTTTAAAAAAAATTGAAAAAGTGGAGTTAAGATAAAGGAAAAATACCGGAAAATTTCCTTTAGAACTGAAAAAAGACATATGAGGGTGTCTAATATGCAAAATCTCATGTCTGATCAAGGAGAGGCTGAGATAATGAAATGTTTTAAAATTACTTCATTGCCCCTCTCTCTTTCTCATCCTCCACAGACTCTCTTTGATCTGCCATTTTCTCACCCCCTCACCATCTACTCTGCTGACTCTGTGTCATAGGGATCTTGAGATCTTCTGTTGCTTATCCTTAAAACAACCTCACTACCAAACTGGTGTAGCCTAGAATGACCACCGGCAGCACCGGTGGCCACATATATCCTACAGTCGCCATTGCTAAGGAGCTCAAAATCATGAATCCTCTTATGAAATACTCTTTATTGGTGCCCCCTAATAGCATGGAAAGCACTATAGTTCCATTGGCCGGGTACAATTTCCATATGTTCCTACTGTCAAGTTAGCGGACCTGGCTTAGGTCCTTTTCCCTCTTATGTCCGCTGCGTGAAATTGCGCCATTTTGGTGCAAAACAGCGCAGTTTCACACCCCTCTTGATCCCTTTTTCTATAACCAAAAAAAAAAAAAAAAAATCAGTTACTACTGCCGGGTAGTAAAAAGATGATTTAGGATGTTGAATGCTATTGAAACAATTATTCATGATCTTGAAAAATTATTTTTGGGTACTGACTGATACTAAAAGACTACTAACTGGTACTAAAAAAAATCATGATGTTGAAAAATTATTTTAGGATCTTGAAAAATATTTCAGGTTTTTGACTGGTATTAAAAGGATACTTCAGGATGGTACTGAAAAATAATTCATGATCTTAAAAAATTATTTTAGAATCTTGAAAAAATATGCTTTTTTAGTAGCAGTCAGTCCTGAATTATTTTTTCAAGATCCTAAAATTAAGATCATGAATTATTTTTTGTTGTTGGAAATATATTAAATAGGTAGAAATTGAACATACGGTAAACAAATACTATTAATATAGCATAACAAGAATCTGTACTATTAAAACAAGACATACAGGGAGCATACAATAAGTTTGTATAATATGAAAAACTAAAATAAATTCACAAGACTGCCGAAAAGGGTAATGAACTATGAAGAAATCCAGGCCCAACGTACGTTGTTTCCTTAAGACAATTTTGCTTCCTCAATACGGATGCGAAGGTTGCTGAGTAATTGCTTCCTAGGATAGAGCTGATTTTTTGTCTTCAGAATGATGGCTCTTTCAATCTAAAACCGAAGCGAATCTAACGAGTCTACTTTCAGAACGCATTGAATGTCTTTTGTATATGCAGTATGCAGAACGAGTGTATATAAGAAAAAACTGATACGATTCTGTGACAAGGGCACCTTATATATAGACAATGAAAAAACTTGATCATATAGACTCGTCTGTTGTAGCGAACTGGTGCGTCGTGCGGATAGACTCACCAAAATGGAGCGAACAGAAACGACCGGTGACTCTTGCTGGCGAACTGGAGCATCGTAAGAACGGACACACCAGAACGAAGCAAACGATCGAAACGGAGCGTGATTTTGCAGCCGCTGGTTCGGAGAAACACAGAGGGGCGAAAAATGAATTATTAAAAGTTCGGGGTCAAATTGAAAATTCAAAAAATTATTTAATAAAAAATTATTTTTTATTTCACACACGCACAAATCGACCGGATCGGGTCGGGCAGACGGTGCGAGCGATCGACCGAGCCAACCGGACGGCGGCGCGCGTGTGTGTGTGTTGGATCAAGGTTCACCTAAGTCCCCAAACCTCCACAAAAGTGGGTTGGCCAAAGGGCCATTTAATAGGAGGAAAGTTGAGACTTATATACCCTCCAACTTCCCTCCAACTAATGTGGGACTTCTATCCACACACACATTCCTTCTTCATTTTCCCTCTTCTTTTCCAACCTTCTTCTTATTCATAACCCATGGGATTTTATCCTAAATTCCAACAATCTCCCACATGGGTAAGAAGTTAGTCCATGATGATCAAATGCAAATGATCATGCATGCAAAGTGCGGTTCCTCTACAAGAAACAACTGCATCGAGAAAGGTACAGGTTATCTTTGAACTTTCTCTAGTAAAAACCTATTGAATATACTGGTCAATCAGTGGATGCTCTGTCTTGAACCATCAACCTTTTAGTGTATACCAAGACAATAGGAGTTACACAGATGCTCCTCTAGCATTGTTGGTTCTCATGTTGTGTCCATTTTGGCCTTAGACACCACCTAGTTCTACGAGTGTTCTAAAGAATCAGTTGTTTTAAATTCTCATAGAAGTGGCCCACACTTCACACTCACATAGGTGATTCTTTGTGATGTAAGTCAACATACATCATCTGAACACATCAGATTAAAAAACCATTAAAATCCTAAAAGCTTACCCTTATATATATGCACTGTCTTGTCTTTGATTGAGTATGAGTTTAAAAACTCCACAGTGTTAACAGTCGATTATGACTTAGTTGTCTCTTTGAACCTAGTTTGTAGGATCTCCACTCTTCTAGGTAGAGTTACCGCGATAATCAACAATGGATTGACCTCAAACCCATTCCTTTAGACAAAATTCTAACTAATTCTCTAGGAATTCCTTTAGTCAATGGATCCGCTATATTCTCTTTTGATTTCACATACTCAATTGAGATGATTCCATTCGAGAGTAGTTGTCTAACGATATCATGTCTACGATGTATATGTCTAGACTTGCCGTTGTACATGACATTCTTGGCCTTACCAATAACTACTTGATTATCACAGTGTATACACACTGCTGGTACCGGCTTTGGCCAACTAAGAATGTCTTCAAGAAAATTACAAAGCCACTCGGCTTTCTCACCAGCTTTATCTAAAGCAGTAAATTTTGCTTCCATAGTTGATCTTGCAATGCAAGTTTGCTTTGATGACTTCTAAGACACAGCACCCCCACTAAAGGTGAATACATATCCACTTATGGATCTTGTGTCATTAGAGATGGTGATCCAATTTGCATCACAATACCCTTCTAGTACTATAGGGTACTTCTCATAATGCAAAGCAAAGTTTTGCGTTTGCTTTAAGTAATCCAAAACTCTTATTATAGCTCTCCAATGAAGCTCATTTGGATTACTTGTAAAGCGACTCAACATGTTTACTACATAGGCAATATCAGGTCTAGTGCAGTTCATAACATAATAAGACTGCCTAGTACTTGAGCATATTCCTTTTGTTTATTAGCTTCGCCATTATTTCTCAACAGTCGAAGACTAGAATCTATAGGGTTTGACATAGGAGCTATGTTTAAACTCTTGAATTTCTCAAGAATTTTAGCAATATAGTGTGCTTGTGATAAAGCCAATCCGCCAAATGTTCTATGGATTTTAATTCTCAAAATAACATCCACTAGACCCATATCTTTCATGTCGAACTTACTAGTAAGCAATCGCTTAGTAGCTTTAATCATTTGATTATTACTACTTGTTATCAACATGTCATCTACACAAAGACAGACTATAGCAAACCGGTTTTTAGTATTTCGAATACAAACACACTTATCACATTCATTAATACTGAAGTCATTTGATAACATAACTTCATCGAATTTTGCATGTCATTGTTTTGGGGCTTGCTTAAATCCATAAAGGGACTTTATTAAACGAAAAACTTTCCGTTCTTGTCCAGAGACAACAAAACCCTCAGGTTGTTCTAGATAAATCTCTTCCTCTAATTCACCATTCAAGAAGGCTGTTTTTACTTCTATTTGATGTAACTCTATCTCATTCAATGCTGCTAACGCAATTAACATCCCAATGAATGTAATTCTTATAACAGGTGAAGAGGTATCAAAGTAATCTAGGCCTTCATGTTGTCTGTAGCATTTTACTACCAACCTAGTTTTGTACTTATCAATAGTGCCATCTGCTTTCATCTTCTTTTTGAAGACCCACTTAGTTCCTAGAGGCTTATTGCCACGAGGAAGGTCAACCAATTCTCAAGTGTGGTTTGACATAATGAATCCAACTTCACTATTGATAGCCTCTTCTCAGAATGGTGCTTCAAGAGAACCCATAGCTTCTCCAGATGTTCGAGGCTCCTTTTCCAATAGCTAAGTCAAAAAATCAGGCCCAAAAGATGTTGAAGTCCTTTGCCTAGTACTTCGTCTAGGTTCCTCCTCTCCAAGATTATCACTAGTCACAGTATCCTGAGATATCACAGTGTTGTTATTATCATTATTTTTATTGTATGGAAATACATTTTCAAAGAACCTATCATTCCTTGATTCAATAACCATGTTCACATGGATATCTGATACATCGGACTTATAAACCAGGAAACGATATGTACTAATATTATGTGCATAGCCAATAAACATGTAGTCTATTGTCTTATGTCCGATTCTTAACCTTTTAGGTTTAGGAATCTTAACCTTTGCCAAGCACCCCCACACTTTCAAATATTTCAAGGAAGGTTTCTTTCCTTTCCATATTTCATATGGTATGTTTTTTATCGTTTTATGAGGCACTCGTTGATTAGAAAGTTAGCCGTCAGAATGGCTTCCCCCACAAATTTTGTAGTAAACCGGACTTAATTAACAATGAATTCATCATTTCTTTTAATGTTCGATTTTTTATTTCTGCAATCCCATTTGATTGAAGAGCATAAGGAGCAGTAGTCTGGTGTATAATACCATATTCTATACAGAATTCCTCGAAAGGGCCATCATATTCTCCCCTACGATCGCTCCTTACTATTTTAATTTTCTTGTTAAGTTTATTTTCAACTTCATTTTTACTATTAAGCAAATACACATAACAATATTTACGCAATCATCAATAAATGTAATAAAATATTTCTTATTACCCCTAGATGGTACAGATTTCATATCACATATATCAATATTATTACCCTTTTAACTTGAAGGAAATAATGACAATGTAAAATTTTTTCAATGCATACTTGACATTTATCATTATTTGAACAATCAACTTTAGGTCATAAATCTAAATGAATTAAATTTTTAATTGATTTACAATTAACATGTCATAATCTTTGATGCTATAAATTAAAGGACTCAAGCATATAGATAGAAGCAATATTATTATTAATAGCACCATCATTGGTGACTATCATTACATTAACTTTGAAAAGGCCCTCACTAAGGCAACCTTTTCCAACATACATATCATTCTTAGAAAGTATAAACTTATCAGAAACAAATACAAGCTTAAAACCATTCTTGCTTAAGAGGGATCTAGAAATTAAATTCTTGCGAATATCAGGCACATGAAGCACATCATTAAGTGTCACGACTTTTCTAGAAGTCATCTTTAAAACCAATTTCCCAAAACCTTGAACCTTTGAAGTAGAAGAATTTCTCATATACATTTGTTCATCTTGCTTCGCAAGGGTTGAAGAAGAGAACATCCATTTGTTTGCACATACATGCCTGGTGGCACCAGTGTCCACCCACCACTCCTTGGTATTTCCAACCAAGTTACATTACTTTACAACTGCTAAAAGACATATTATCAAACACATAAGTAGCATTGTCAACCATATCGGCTTCGATATTCTTCTTCTTGAGATTCTTTAGCTTCTTACAATCCTTAGTACGGTGGCCAGACTTTCCACAATTATAACACTTGCCTTTGTATTTATGGCCTTTGCTATGGCCTTATTTGGATGATCCTTCATTAGAGCATTTCCGTTTCTTCGGCTTCGGACCATCTTCAACAATGTTGGTCTTTGAAACTATAGGATTGCTGCCAAGTTTCTTTTCAGAAATCTTATTGTCTTCTTCTATTCTCAATCTTAAATCAAATCTTCTAGTGACATCTCCTTACGCTTGTGCTTGAGGTAATTCTTGAAGTCCTTCCAAGATGGTGACAATTTTTCAATAAATGCAGCAACTTGGAAAGACTCGCTCAGAGACATCCCTTCGGCATGAATCTCATGCACAATCAATTGAAGTTCTTCAACTTGACTTACCACATATTTAGAATCAAGCATCTTGAAGTCCAAAATTCTGCCAACTATAAATTTCTTCAAGTCAGCATCTTCATTTTGTACTTCTTATCCAAACTCTCCTATAATGCTTTGGTTGTATCCAAAGCATTATATACAGTATATAGTGTATTGTCTAGACCATTGAGAATGTAATTTCTACATAGGAAATTAGAATGCTTCCAAGCATCTATTGTAGTAACCTTTTCCTTGTCAACCGGTTGTCATTCTTCCAATTTTGGAGCATCTTCAGTGAGAAACCGTGCCAAGTTCAAGGTGGTTAAATAGAAAAGCATTTTATGTTGCCATCTTTTAAAATCATTCCCATTGAACTTTTCTGGTTTTTCACCATGCATTGGAATAGGACCACTTGGGTTCATCAGATTGGTACTTGTACTTGCCATTTCTGTTGTTAAAAACAGAAGCCCTGATTAATCACTGAAATTCGAAATAAACAACCTTGAGGAGTGTTACCGCCGCACTTGTACTGGGACAAGTGCAAGGCTACTTATTACAATAATGTAAAACCAAACTTAAGAAAAAATGTGTTTTTAATTAGAACAAAATAAAATAAAATAAACAGAATCACCGATTTGTGCTTCCTCACTTCTCACTGCTAGCCCCAACCCTTGGCACCTGTTTCACTGAAATTCTACTCCCCCGAAGGATCATCGCAGCCCATGAACACAAACATCAGCAACGCTGGTAATCCTAATAAAACAAAGCAATATAGAGAAAATAAAATATTTACGTAATAAAAAAAATCTTCCATATATATAAATATATATACATCCAAGAAAACAAATTTATTATTTTTTATCCAATTTAATTAGTGGGAAGAGAACCATGGTAGACCCGAATATCCTGCCAGTTTACCCTGTGACCTGGAAACCTGCCAGTCACAGATCATCAAATTTGGCCATAACGAATTTTTCTTCCTAGTGTGCACATATCTTCCCAAAGTTGCTACTAGTGTCCCGGAAACCTGCCAAACACTACTTTGGGAAGAACGGATACTAACGGTTTACATCAAAAATATATATCGGAGGCATAAAGCCTAGTTGTGTTCATCATTTTGGGAGGTACCATCCCAAAACTATCATCCCACTGTTACGTTATTTAAAATACACACAAAATAAACTCCTAAATTATTTCTATTATTTACTTATCTTTTATATATTTTTATATTATTTTAATTAAATATAGATATAAGGATATTTTGACCTAAAATTTGTTCGTATCTTATCTTATTGCGCAGGAGATACTATACAAAGAAAAAGAAAAATCAAATAATAAATAAATAAATAAATAAAAGAGACGTGGACCTCATGAAGCAATTATATTTAATCTCAAAAAGGCAAGGGACGCACAAGTATCATGTACATATATATTTCAAGCACGAAGGCCGAGGCATCCAAAATAACACATGTACATACATGTTTAAAACACTTGTATTGTAATCAACGCAACATACAATTGTTGTGTTGATAAGCCAACACCAATAACATGCATATATATACAACACACACAAAATGAATTTTTCTCAAATCTACGGAAGTCAAACCAATTATATATACTGCTATTTGTTAATTACGAAAAACTAAGGTAAAACCATTTAAAGAGTACATGTATTTAATATATATTTATATATTTATATTTATTTTAATGAAAGACACATGTATTTCAATCACACAAAAAAAACGACACATCCAGAGCACAAACAAAACACACAGATACATATGAAAGACATATTTGGGTTTTAATCACCAAAAAGAAGGCATACAGGTTTTATGGATATATAGATGATTCATGCATGAAGGCCGAGGTGAAGCCATGGTTTTCAATCTCAAGAAAAAGACAAGAGACGTACAAATTGGATTCAGGGCAGAAATCGGATTAAAACATATAGATGTGCAAATCAAGCATGCAAGCCGAGGCAAGGCAATATTATTCAATAAAAAAACGCACAGGTATATTATGTAATTGAAGCACGCAGGCCGAGACAAGCAATTGTATCCAATTCATGACGAAAAAAAAACGCACAGGCATAGAATTGACGCATGCAAGCCGAGGCAAGCAATAATATACATTATATATATATATATATATATATCTCTCTCTCTCTACATGTACGGGAATCAAACAACAATTGGTTTCTATAACCTAGGGATCAAGATTACCTATCAAGATATAAAATTAACCTAAGACTCATGGGGATTAGAATCACGAGGATTAGGATTACCTATCAAGATATAAAATTAACCTAAGACTAATGGGGATTAGGATTACCTATCAAGATATAAAATTAACATAAGACTCATGGGGATTAGGATTACCTGGTCTCCGTTCTTGCTAGCGACCTAATTTTAATTTGATGTGATGAAAGTACAGAAAGAGGATTTGAGAAGAGAAACAGTGGAGAAGAAAAGTATCGAGCATTTCTACGTTTTGACGGTTAGACCTAAGTTTATAAATAAAATCTAGGGTATTACAGATTAATCCACAAACAGTTTAATAAACAAATCCCAAATAGTAAACACAGATTCAATTCAATATTCTTACCAACGTATGAAATCAGCAATGACACAAATTTAATGTAAACTGATTTCAATTCATAAAAATTTGTCTTAAGATTGTTGTTAGAAATATATTAAATAGGTAGAAATTGAACATACGATAAACAGATACTATTAATATAGCATAACAAGAATCTGTACTATTAAAACAACACATACAGTAAGCATACAATTAGTCTGTATAATAAGAAAAACTAAAACAAACCTACAAGACTGCTGAAAATAATAATGAACTATGAAGAAATCCGGGTCCAATGTACGTTGTTTCCTTAAAACAATTTTGCTCCCTCAATACGGATGCTGAAGGTTGCTGAGCAATTGCCTCCCAGGATAGAGCATATTTTTCGTCTTTAGAATTATAGCTCTCTCAATTTGAAGCCCAAGTGAATCCAACGAGTCTGCTTTCGAAACGCATGGAATGTGTTTTGTATATGCAGTATGCAGAAGGAGTATATATAAGAAAAAATGAATACGACTCTGTGACTAGGGCGCCCTATATATAGACAACGGAAAAATTTGATCATATGGACTCAACTGTTGTAGCGAATTGGTGCATCGTGCGAATAGACGCACCAGAACAAAGTGAAGCCTATCGTGATTTCGCAGCTGCTGGTTTAAAAGTTCGGGGTCAAATTGAAAATTCAAAAAATTATTTAATAAAAATGATTTTTTATTTCACACACGCGCGGACTGGATGGGCAAGCGGCGCACGACCGAGCCGACTGGCCGGATGGCGGCACGTGTGTATGGTGAGCCAAGGGTCACCTAAGTCCTCACCCCTCCATAAAAGTGGGTTGGCCCAAGGGCCCATTTAGTAGGAGGAAACTTGAGACTTATATACCCTCCAACTTCTCTCCAACTAATCAATGTGGGACTTCTATCCAAACACATATTCCTTTTTCCTTTTCCCTCTTCTTTTCCAACCTTCTTCTTATTCATAACCCATGGGATTTTATCCTAAATTCCAACATTTTTTAGTACCAGTCAGTATCCTTTTAGTATCAGTCAGTACCCTAAAATATTTTTCAATATCCTAAAATAATTTTTCAATATCATGAATAATTGTTTCAATACCATTCAGTATCCTAAATTATCTTTTTACTATCTGGCACTGCCTAAATTTTCTTTTAGTAGAAAAAAGGATCAAGAGGGGTCACACAACGGACATAAGAGGGAAAAGGACCTAAGCCAGGTCCCTGACTTCTCCCCTCTACCATTTCCCTCTCTTCCCTCCTTTTCTTTGAAATTGGCTATTTTGACGCAAAAAGGGTGCAACGGTTTCTTTTCTGTTTTTTTTAAATAATTTTTTAGGGTACTTTCGAGTAGTAAAAGAATACTTTATGATACTAATCGGTACTGAAAAAATCTCCAGAGATTTTAAGTGATGCTTACTGAACCAATTTTTGGGACAAATCAATAATGAATTGTCTTAAAAATCGATTCAGTAAGCATCACTTAAAATTGTTGGAATTTTTTGGAGCAGTATAGATTTACCTTGTGGGACAAGGTGGGTGGCCTAGATCAGTCTATACAAAGGTAAATAATATTACTGTTGATTTGTCTTACTCAACCAGTTTATGAAACAATTCATTTCTCGTTTTGCGTTTCATTTGCCTAGATCATAAGTTATGTTTCCTCTGGGTTTTGCGACAGATCTCTCAGCCCCTTTAACCCGTTTGGCTTCACAAATTTTGGCCGCCTTGAGCTCAATGTTTCAAGAATCTCCCTCTTTGACTCCAAGTTCGATTTTTTCAAGGCATAACATGTGTGTTCTTTCATTGATTTAATAGTCAAACTTAATATTGGGGGAAAGAAGGGTAAAATTGCTACGTTTTGTAAACTTCCAGGGCAAAAATGATATTGAACTTTTATTTGATTGATGAGGTGGTATGGCACGTGTGATAAGGTGGCATGGCACGTGTGCACTCGATTAAAGTTAACGGTTAAAATTAATGGACGGGCAAAGTTGCTACGTTTTGTGAACTTCCGTGGCAATTTTGATAAAAAAAAAAAAAAAAAAAACTTTTGTCCACCTAGTGCTCCTGGCGAAAGCGAAAACTTCCGTGGCAAATAAGACCCTTATCTCTTTGTACATTGGATACCCTCCTCATATGTCTTTTCTCAATTAAAAATGTATTTTTTAAGATTTTTTTTTTTTTTTAAAAAAAATAGAAGAGTAAGAAAAACAACTAATAGTTTCCGTGTTCCCTCCTCATCTCATGCCAAACAACCCCTTATAAAGGAGGAGTACTTTTTTTTTTCCCATGAAAATACATCGAACCAACAAGCCTTTAGTTTTCTGGAGAAAAAAAAAAAAAAAAAAAGCTTTAGTTTGACATGATGTAAATTTGTTAAATTGATGAAAATATTTGTTTCTTTGTCAGAAGATGAAAATAAAATTTGAGAAACAATGCAATTATCAACTTTATCTAATCCTTAATATAAAGATCCAGTTATATTTTATTAGAAAGATAAATATTAGGTTATTAACCTAATTTAAGATTTATTGAATTTATCGTTTTATATAAGATTTTCTTATTTCAATCGCCTTTATATAAGATTATTCTTAAATTATTTTAAAGTATTTATATTTATAATTTATTTTAAAATTAATTCATCTAACTTATAAATAAATATACATATATGAATTACTTGATTCATTTTATTTTATTTTTAAAAATCAACTTTTTTTTTTGGGGTATAAATCAACTTTTTAAAATCAACTTAATGTTGAGTAGACCGTAGAGGGAGTAATACAATCAAATGTTTGAAAATGTCCCATTTAATAGTTCGGGTGAGATTTCCAACCCATGCAATTTGCAAAGAGGAGGCCCAATCCTCGTCAATCACTTTGAACCCTCAAACCAGCTCGGGCTCGAGCGGCAACAATTGCTTCAATGGCCGGCAAGGCGAACGCTTTAAACTCAACAACGTTCTTCGTGGCGGTCCACGTAGGCGCCGGTTACCACTCCCCTCCAACGAGAAAGCCCTCAGGTCTGCCATGAACCGCGCTTGCCTTGCTGCAGCTTCGCTTCTCTCCAAGGTCTTCTTCTTATTGTTTAGAAAAATAATGATCTTCTGTGCATCGTCGCTTCACACATGAAATGATTTTAGACTTTTAAGTAATAACGAGCGACCACTCCACCCGCGCGTTGCGCGGGATGCTTGAACTTCCATTTCAGCTACCGTCCAACTCAAGTGCCTTTCGCATCACAAAACTATTTCTTACTCCTAATGGGAGCTACTATTGGGAACCATAAACTTGATAATCAACGGTCCAGATTTCTGCTTATGGACTCCCTTGTCAGAAACACTGTATTAGACTGAGGAAAAGATTTAATATTGAGATATACTTTTTTTAAAGAAAATAATATTGGCTGAGAAAATGATGATAATTCTGTAACCAGTTAATAGTGGGAGTTGTTGCCAAACAGAAATGGAAATATATTTATCGGCAGTAATGATGATCCATGTAATGCTACTTGTGAGTTTAATCATTTACTTTTATAAGTTTTCTCTGATCTATTTATTGTTTTGTGGGGTAAGGAGTTCCGAGTTCGAAAACGGGGCCTTTCAGTCATAACGGGTCATTATGGACTTAAGAATTAAGATGAAGCTATATTCAGAAATGAAGTTTCAATATTACTGGTAGCTTCATTCTGTTTAATTTGATTTAGGGGTCTGGAAGGTGTATAGATGCTGTTGCCGCAGCCATTCAAGTACTGGAGGTACTTTACGTTATTCTTCGTTTGCATATTAACTTGGAATGATCATTGAACTCATTATTATTATTTAGACTTTTTTATCTTGTAAACTTTGTTGACCTCATACATATAGTCAGATGCACTATCTTATGTTAAAGTATAACTGTTACTCTGTAGATTTACTGACAAAATATGGGCCATTTGTATCATTGTAATATTGAAGTGAGTTAAATAACTGCATTGTGGGTGCCTTTCCTATTAAGTCTACAATGCTTGATGTATTGGGATTTTCTGTGAGTTGAAATTATATTAATGATAATATAAAAGTTGAAATGATATATTGTCATGAGGAAGAAATGATAATGCTTTCAGGATATATTGATTGGATATAACTGTTTTTTCTAGGATGATCCCAGCACAAATGCAGGGCGAGGCTCCAATTTGACAGAAGACGGTAATGTAGAATGTGATGCTAGTATAATGGATGGGAAATCTGGAGCTTTTGGGGCTGTCGGTGCAGTTCCAGGTATTTTCTTGAGTCCTGATTGAACCACCTTGTTTTATGGCTTGTGCTGAAGTGGAAAACTTTAAGTTGATAACAAATGGCTCAACTACATATCTTAAGCTTTACAGTTGGCTCAAAATGTTTACTCATCTGGGAAATCTGATGTCTGAAGAGATACTGATTTGCTTCTTGTTTGCTAAGGTTTATTATCTTGTTTTTGATTATTTGTTCTACAACTATAGATCAGGTGTTCGAAATGCTATCCAAATTGCTGCTTTGTTGGCCAAAGAGCAAATTACTGGATCTCCTTTATTGGGTCGAATTCCTCCAATGTAATGACTACTTGAACTCACTGCATTTGTTATCAGATCATTTTCTATGATTGGAACATATGCCTTGTGTTAAATTTTCATGATAACAAATCATGGCCTGAAGTCTTCAACATTAGGTTACTAACTAATATTTTGATACAGCCAGTTTTGAAGTTTTTTCTTTCAGCGCATGTATAAATCTGTGTGATAGTATCTGTTTGAGTCTATGACTTATATTCCTGTATCTGCAGCTTCTTGTCAGGTGATGGGGCATTCAAGTGGGCTAAGTCAAAGGGCATTTCCTTGCCAGCAAGTAATAAAGAGGCTAATGAGGTCATATTTTGTCGACTCTGGCACGCCTTCGACAACTCTGAACTTTTTTGTTTAATATTCAGATTTCTTTCTTTCTTTTTTGTCTTTTAAACATACACCATGTTCTGTTATGGAAATTATCATGTGGTTATGAAACTTGGATGTATGAACCTGTTTGGTGATATCATAACAGTGGCTAATCACTGAAAGAGCAAAAGCACAATGGGCAAGGTACAAATCTATGATTGATGCTGCCAGAGCTGAAACAGGAGATTCTTCTATGGGAGAGTCTTCTGTCTGTCGAAGTACCACAACTCTAGGTAAATAATATTATCAAACTGATTCAGTTTTCCTATTTCAGAATGGATCTTACATTGTGTCAGAAAATTATAGCTTTTTTTAAAGGAAAAATGATAGAACTTAAAGGAAATAGATAAAGAAAAGACAAATCTAGAGTCAGAATCTAACTCCAGCCAACATAATACTTCTCTAAAAATATATCTTTATTCATCATCCTTCTCAAACACAATACAGATAATTATATAGTCTTTCCTGGACAATCAACTTCCTATGATAACTAACTTCCTAAACAGATAAGAATGAATAACTATATAACAGATAAGAATAATAAACTAACAGAAAATAACTACTCTTCCTTAAAACAAAAAACTTCTCCTAACATGTGTCTTTCTGCAAAAGAGGACACATGGAACCCTAACAAAAAATATGGGATAATAATTTTTTCCTATGTTGAGATGTATGAAATGAGAAAACAACCATAATACAGGAAAGCTAATAAAAACAAAGGAGGATAACCGAGGCATAAATGTCGGAGCAATGCCTTTGCAAACTTTATAAAGTCAGTCAGGTTGACTTTCATTCACAAAACCTCAAGGGCATAAAGCTTTAAGTTTGCCTTTGTACTTATGGTAAATCATATTTGTTATTTCTGATGTGTGTATTTCTAAACAGAAACAAGAGAGACTTTGAAGAGAGTTGGAGGACTGAATTGATCGATATTTTATTCACACTGGCAGATCACACATATATACACACATGATAGAATCTGGCATTAATTAGGTCCCGATATGACACTATACAAATCAGGAAATAATCAAGATTAATTATCCTAATCAATCCCTATAATTTTGAATATGAACTTGCTCCTTAAGTTTCTGATCTTGCTTCTTAAGTTTTGAGATTCTACAGTTCCCCTCAAGTTGGACTGTAGATATCAATCAAGTTCAACTTGTCAATCAGATACTCAAACTTGTCCTTGGGCAATTCTATTGTGAGGATGTTTACAGTTTATTCTTTAGAGGGTATATACCTTAGATCAATGATACCCTCATCAACTTTTTCCCCTATAAAATGTCTGTCTATCTCGATATGCTTGGTTCTATCATGTTGAACCAAAGTATGAGCAATATTAATCGCAGCCATGTTATGCAATAGACCTTGATTGGCAGATTTATGCACTTCCTCAAGTCTCCAAGGACACGCTTTATCAATATGCCTTCACAGATTCCTAGTGCTACAACACTGTATTCAACTTCAACACTGCTTCTTACAACTACACTTTGCTTTTTACTTCTCCATGTGATCAAGTTACCTTACACATATGTACAATAACCAAATGTGGATCTCTTGTCATCTTGATCACCTTCCCAATCAGCATTTATAAATAACTTTGTATTTCGTTTGTCAGTTTTCTTAAACAACAAACCACGTCCCGAAGATCCGCTCAAATAACGAAGGATCTTGTAGACTTCATTTAAATGTTTCTGTTTAGGATCATAGGAATGCTGGTTGACCACATTTACTGCAAATGCAATGTCTGGTCTGGTATGAGACAAGTATATTAGTTTGCCTACCATCCGTTGATAGTTCCCTATGTCCACAGATTTACCGAGATCTGCTGCTTCATCTATTTTATCAACCTGTATAGGTGTGTCATTGGGTCTGCAACTTGTCATCCCTATTTCCTTTAGAAGGTCTAGTACATATTTTCTTTGGGAGATATAGATTCCTCCCTTAGATAGAGCAACTTCCATCCTTAAAAAGTCCAAGATATTTGATCTAGAATTCTCATGTCAGGGCTGCCTTGATTTGATTGATTTCTACCTCATCATCTCCTATAAGGATTATATCATCAACATACATGGCTAGAACAACCATCTTACCCTTATGATCAAGGTAGTCAAGATCGCGATTTTACTTAAGATCGGAAAGGAGCAGCAAGATCGTAAATTGTGGGATCGGTACGGATCGTAAAGATCTTACTTTTTTTATTTTAGTAATAATTAAAAAATATGTATGCATATAAAATAACATTTAACTCACAACTTAATCCTAAAAGACAATTCAGTCTTCAAATAAAAATATATAGCATTCAAAATAACATTTAATGAGTCCTAAAAGATAATTCAATGTTGGAAATTATGCCCTAGGGGCAAGTCATTGTAGTTTAGACATTTATATTATTTAAAGTATTCTCTTTTAGTTATCATTTTATTAGTATGTTTACATTGATAATCGTATCTCGGATATATCTTTTATGGGTTAAGGTGCATTTTTGCCCTTAAAGTATGCGCCCAAGAGCAATTTTGCCCTTAAAGTTTTCGGCGTAGCAATGTTGCCCCTCAAGTTTCAAAACGGAGCAATGTTACCCCTCCGTTAAAAACCCACCGTTAGGGTTTTTAACGGAGGGGCAACATTGCTCCGTTTTGAAACTTTAGGGCAAAATTGTTACTTTTTTTAGAGCAATGTTGCCCTTAAAGTTTCAAAACGGAGCAATGTTGCCCCTCAGTTAAAAACCCTAACTGTAACGTTAGGGTTTTTAACGGAGGGGAAACATTGCTCCGTTTTTAAACTTCAGGGGCAACATTGCTACGCCGAATACTTTAAGGGCAAAATTGCTCTTGGGCGCATACTTTAAAGGCAAAAATGCACCTTAACCTTATCTTTTATTGATCATCCTAAATGTCCCTGGTCGGTCATCTACGCGGAGTGAAGATGAGATAAGACGTGTATGACTTTGATGAGGTATGGAGATACGAATCAAAGTCATGGGTACTTGTAAGAGTACAAGGTGCTGGACCGACCCACTATGAGAAAGCTGCATGTAAATAGTCATAACCACGTCACGACGCCTTATGACCTGAGATCATCATGGATTCCTACATGATGAATCACTGGTCTTTGATCTAGTCAAAAGTCACCTTTGACCGGGTGATGATAAAGGCTGGGATCGGGATCAGTGGTTTTCATGCGGAGGAATGTGAATAGTCAAGATGGAATTTGTCCCTCACATTTGTAAAGAGATAATACTGGGTCCCTCGATGAGTGAGTCTAGAAATGTATCCATACTATGTTAGGGACCAGATCCGCTGAGCTCAATGTTACTCTAAAACAGTGGAACTACTGATATAAATGGCCAAAAACAGATTACAATAACCTCTGGAAGAGTATGGTGATACTCTCTAGCCAACAAGGAAAACCAGGCTTAGGCAGAGCCCATTCCCTCCCAAAACACTTGTCAAAATATTCCCTAATGTTCCTATATTCCTAACGGCTAATATATGCCAAACAAGACACAAAACACCAAACAAAGCAACTGTCACAGCACCCAAAAACCACCCTACGTGACAGCTAGGATCCTAAGTTTACTCAAAAATAGAAAGTCAACCCTGCAACCTTAAAAAGCACTTTACTCCCCTGTTTGTGCTATTTGAGTCTTTCTAGGTCTTCTTGCATATGTTTGACAAGCAAATGGGGTTCTTGCATTACCTTCCCCTAAAAGCATCACCTTGTCCTCAAGGTGAAAATCTGGGAATTGTGTTGCAATCATTGCTGCATCTTCCCAGGAATTCTCATAAGGGGGCATATCCTTCCACTGTATGAGCACTTCCAGCTGTCCATTGGTCAAAGTCCTGGTGCGATGGAACGCTTCAGGCTGAACTTGTAGCTCCAATTGTTCTGTCAGTGTTGGTGGTATGTTTGGAGTCACAAAATCACCCGCGACAGATTTCTTAAGGACGGAAATGTGAAACACGGGATGAACACGAGCTGAAGGAGGAAGGTCAAGACGATAAGCAACAGCCCCCACTTTTTCCACAATCTTGAATGGCCCATAAAATCGTGGACTAAGCTTCTCATTGATCCGCTTAGCTAATGTTTTCAGTCTATATGGTTGAATGTGACATACACCTGATCTCCCACTTCGAATTGGACATCCCTTCGGTGTTTGTTAGCCTGCCTCCTCATCTCCTCTTGAGCTTTGACTAAATTTTCTTTCAGGGTGGCTATGATCATATTTCTTGACATGATCTGTTCATTGACTTACTCCACTACCGAGGGCTCATTTGTGAGCTTAAGGAATGCTGGAGGATCCCGCCCATACACAGCTCGAAATGGGGTCATAGTGGCTGACCCTTGGTGTGTGGTATTATACCAATATTTCGCCCATGGGAGCCAATCAGCCCACTGATTGGGTCGTTCGCCTGTAAAGCATCTCAAGTAGGTTTCTAGTCCTTTGTTGAGAACCTCAGTTTGACCGTCTGTCTCCGGGTGATAGGCGGCACTCAAACACAACCGAGTCCCTGCTTGCTTAAATAATTCGCGCCAGAAGTGACTGACAAAGACACGATCGCGGTCAGACACAATCATCTTTGGGAAGCCATGTAGCTTGACTATTTCTCTTATAAACAGATCTGCCACATCCTTGGCACTGAATGGATGATGAAGAGTGATAGGCGGTACTCAAACACAACCGAGTCCCTGCTTGCTTGAATAATTCGAGCCAGAAGTGATTGACAAAGACATGATCGTGGTCAGACACAATCGTCTTTGGGAAGCCATGTATCTTGACTATTTCTCTTATAAACAGATCTGCCACATCCTTGGCACTGAATGGATGATGAAGAGTGATAGGCGGTACTCAAACACAACCGTGTCCCTGCTTGCTTGAATAATTCGCGCCAGAAGTGACTGACAAAGACACGATCGCGGTCAGACACAATCGTCTTTGGGAAGCCATGTAGCTTGACTATTTCTCTTATAAACAGATCTGCCACATCCTTGGCACTGAATGGATGATGAAGAGCAAGGAAATGAGCATATTTGGTGAGGCGGTCCACAATAACCAGAATGGTGTCATATCTGTGAGACTTGGGTAACCCGGTGATAAAATCCATGCTTATATCCTCCCAATTGCTTGGGGAATAGGAAGAGGCTGTAATAACCCTGCAGGAGATAAGGCTTGGTGCTTGTTGCGCTGGCATATTTCACATGCAGCAACGTGTCACTGGATGTCACGCTTCATGCCCTCCCAGTATACTATATTGGTGAGTCGCTTGTAGGTTCGTAAATACCTCTAATGTCCTCCCACCGGTGAGCTGTGGTACTCTTGCATTAGCAAGGGAATTCGAGCGGAATTCTTAGGCAAAACAAGTCTTCCTTTATATTGTAAACAGCCCTTGAATATTGTATAATCATCTGCCTCCCCTTTGCCGGTCAGCACCTGCTGCAATTTGTCTCTCAGTTTCGGTTCCCCTTGCACTTCTTTCTCCCAATTTTCTAAATCTTCATTTTGCCACATTGAAAAAGCCATTAATTTTAATGTTTCTTCTTGCCGTGATAGCGCATCAGCTGCACGATTGTCCTTGCCGGGTTTGTAAACGATGTAGAACTTGTATTCCATTAATTTGGACACCCATTTTTGTTGGTTCTCTTCAAGCACGTTGTTCCAGCAGATATTTCAGGGCTTTCTGGTCTGTCCAGATCACAAATTGTTGTCCCCACAAATAATGCCTCCATTTTTTTTACCGCCAACACTATCGCCATTAGTTCCCTTTCATAAACCGAACACTGCTGAGCCCTTCTTGACAGTTTTTTACTGAAGAAAGCGATGGGGCGCCCTTTTTGCATCATCACCGCGCCTATACCAGTCCCCAATGCATCGGTTTCTAGTTCAAATGGAAGTGCAAAGTCAGGCATTGCGAGCACCGGAAGAGTAGTCATTGCTACCTTGAGGGCTTCAAAAGCGGTGGTGGGCTCTAGGGTCCAATGATAAGCGTCCTTCTTGAGGAGGTCAGTTAGCAGACTTGCAATCTTGCTGTACCCTTTGACGAATCTGCGGTAATACCCGGTTAATCCCAAGAAGCGTCTTAGCGACTTCACGCTCTTTGGTTGGGGCCAAGCTACCATGCCCTCAACCTTTGAAGGATCGACCTGAACACTATGCTCAGAAATGATGTGGCCGAGATATTCGATGCTGGTTTGCATGAATTTACACTTTTTTAAATTGATGATCAGCTTTTTCTTTTGCGATATACTCAGCACCACTTCTAGGTGTTCCAAATGTTTAGTAACATCACAACTATATATTAAAATGTCATCAAAGAAAACAAGAATGAACTTTCGGAGACATCCCCTAAATATTTCATTCATTAGTGCTTGAAACGTAGATGGGGCATTAGTAAGACCGAAAGGCATCATCTTGAATTCGTAGTGCCCTTTATGGGTTCTGAATGCGATCTTATGCTCATCTCCACTCTTGATATGAATATGATGGTACCCGGATTTTAGATCCAATTTGGAGAATACGGTGGCGCCTTTTAACTCATCCAATAGTTCATCTATCGCTGGAATTGGAAATTTGTCGGGAACAGTGATTTTATTCAACGCTCGGTAATCCACGCAAAATTGCCAACTCCCATCTTTCTTCTTAACCAACAACATAGGGCTGGAAAAAGGGCTAGTGCTGGGTTGCACTATCCCTGCTTGAAGCATGTCCCGAATAAGTTCCTCAATTTCTTTTTTCTAAGCGTGAGGATATCGGTATAGTCGAACATTGGTTGGTTGCTCTCCTGGTTTAATCACAATGGCATGGTCACGGGCTCGTCTGGGTGGGAGTGTGTCAGAAATTTGACAGACGATGCCAAATTGATTTAATAAACTCTGAATTTCAAGAGTCAGTGTCTAGCTTTCTCTGCCTTCTCTTCCTTCCTTCTCTAGACTTCTGCATTCTATCAGGAACCCTTCTCCCTTCTTCTTCACTGTTTTCATAATCGACCTTAGCGAAGCTTGCTTATGAGATAATGTTGGATCCCCTGTTAGGCAAATGCGATTACCCTTTTTGCCTATCTGCATGGTCATCCTTCCCCAATTCACTTTCACGTCCCCTGACGTCCTTAACCATTCCACTCCAAGTACTGCATCGATCCCCCTCAACGGAAAAGGATAGAATGTTTGTTCAATATGGAGTCCTTGCACTTTCAGCACCACTCCTCGGCATCGCTGCTTCCTTTTGACGGTATGTCCATCGCTCACTGTGACCGTAAATTCAACTACATCTTCAACCTTAATTCCTGGTCGATTAAGCAGGCTCTCGGCAAGGAAGTTGTGAGTGGCGCTGCTGTCAATCAAAATTACGATTGCCTCTCCGCCTAATTCCCCTTTTACTTTCATTGTATGGTTGTTCTCCAGGCCAGATAAGGAATTCAGAGATAATTCCATCCGGTTTGGCCCTTCCTCAGCGTCAAAAAAATCCTCGGCTCCTTCCCCTGTTTCATCTCTTTTCTCGCCGTCGCCGGTTTCTACGTCGAACAAGAACACCTGGAGATTTTTATCCCGGCATGTATGTGTCGGACTGTATCTCTCCCCGCATTATCCCAATTCTCGCCGCGAGCCATCTCGGAATCTGGAAGTCACCGACTCCAACTAGGCTTGCGCGTCGTCGAAATCATCGTGGATGAACTCCTGGTCCTCGTCTCTTGCGGTTTTGGGTTGGTTTTGGCAGCTGGGCTATTCTGAGTATTGGGAACTAGTCGATTGGGCTCAGAGTACTGTGTGACCCTAGTATATGTTGGCTGGGTCGGGTATTTCTTGAACCCGGTATTGGCAAGTGCCTTATAGGTTCGGCCCCTTTGTCCAACTCTAGAAGCCTGTTCTTCCCGTCAACTCTAATCGCCATCTTGATTAACCCCTCTAAATCTGTATCGTCGGCCACCTCTAGCTCGGCTTGGATCTCTGTCTTCAAGCCGTATAGAAACTCGCCCATTAAACACTCTTCCGGCACATCCCTCAACGGGAAGGAGAGGCGTTCGAAAGCCTCTACGTACTCCAGGACCGGCCCTCTTGCTTATTAGAGAATAGCACTTTATACTCTCCTCCCTTCTTAAAAGTGTGGAAGCATTCCAACAATTTTAGCTTGAACTCTGGCCAATTGGTTAACACACCGCGAGCTTCCTTCCACTGGTACTAGTGGAGCGCCCGACTTTCGAGACACACGACGGCAGCTTCTAGTTTCTCTGACTCTGGGACGTGATTTATGTGGAAATATCTTTCCACCCGACAAAACCAACCGATGGGATCGTCCCCGTCAAAAACCAGTAATTCTAACTTTCTGAACCTCGTGGCTCCTTTATCTATATCAGCGTTGCTTTCTATCTCTGTATCTGAATGAGATTCATTGTTATCCTTCCTGCTCTTACCCTTCTTGCTTGAGCTTTGGTCCATCCGTAGAAGCAACTCCTTCATCACATTCATACCCTCTGTCAGTTCTGCAACCTGCCTTGACAACCCTGCGAGATCATCAACCTTCTTGGTCAGTCCGGCCACCGACTCCCTTAAATCCCTGATTTCATCAGCCATCTCCCTAGGATCCGAACGCTCTGATACCAAAATGTTAGGGACCAGATCCGTTGAGCTCAATGTTACTCTAAAACAGTGGAACTACTGATATAAATGGCCAAAAACAAATTACAATAACCTCTGGAAGAGTATGGTGATACTCTCCAGCCAACAAGGAAAACCAGGCTTAGGCAGAGCCCGTTCCCTCTCAAAACACTTGTCACAATATTCCCTAATGTTCCTATATTCCTAACAGCTAATATATGCCAAACAAGACACAAAACACCAAACAAAGCAACTGTCACAGCACCCAAAAACCACCCTACGTGACAGCTAGGATCCTAAGTTTACTCAAAAATAGAAAGTCAACCCTGCAACCTTAAAAAGCACTCTACTCCCCTGTTTGTGCTATTTGAGTCTTTCTAGGTCTTCTTGCATATGTTTGACCAGCAAATGGGGTTCTTGCATACTATGATGGAAAGGAGTTTCCATTTCAATTATTAGACTACTCGAGAATCGATGAAGTATTGGTCAAGAACAGGAAGTTGACATTATCCATGCCTCATCCTTGACCAAATTATCGCGTGACAAAAGGGACGTGACATGGTTGTACGATAGGTTGTATCGTGTCATCGATCCCCATGTGAATTGGGTAGTCGCAATGTCTTGCTAGAGGCCGCTTGCGACTTGTGGGCTGGTACAATATTGGCTCACTGCCAATCTCATATGGGCCTGCAGGGTCGCACACAAGAATAACCCAACACGAACAAAAATGTCCAGATTCATTCAATCTTAGATACATCTGAGATTTAATGAATACTGAATTTAATCTAGGATGAATATATATGTATATATATATTAAATTCGAAAATAATATAATAATATTATTTAATGGAAATTATAATATTACTATATAATATTTGTTTTATATTTAATTTATTTGATAAATTAAATATGTAAAATAAATAGAGATATTGTATCGCATATTTAATTTTCGAATAAAGATATATATATCTGTTTAATTTAAATTGAGATATAGTATCTCGGATTTAATTAAATAGATAGATATCATTTCTCGAATTTAATTTATAGAGATAAATTAAATCATAAGGCTTTTAGATCGGATTAAATAAATACATTAGATTAGATCTATGAGATAGATTTAATTAATATTTTTTTAAATCTAGATTCAAAATTCGAATTTCAAAATTAATGAGGATTAATTTAGAATATAATACGCTGATCGGGTTTGGAAAAAACCTACGGGATTTTTGTCAAGCGTATTAGAAAGCCACGAGAAAGCCTAGAGTAAAAAGAGAGAGACGCACAATTCAAAAGGCGCTAGCACGCTGCCACAGCCGTGTTCGGGGATTATTCGTGTGGATATCGGTAGAGGAAGGCGATTCGTAGAGTCGGCTTCTACTGATCGAGAAGGTAGCCCACCAGTTCAAAGAAACGCACACCCAGTTCACAGTAGGTATGATTCGGACTCTTTAACCTTGATTTAAACGCGGTTGAGCGATCCTCGAGATGAGATTCGAAAAATTATTAAATCCGCTGCATGTACGGATCCCAACATTCAAAACATCAACTTGAGCCACAAATACAAAATACCAAATCACCAAAACCAAAACAAAGTACTTCAAATCTAATCTATCAAAGCATGCAGCATGCAAAGGACGATGAAGTTGCCTATCCCATCTATCATCAATGACTTCCCACAAAAGCAAATAACTGAAGAATAAAAAAAAAATTGAATTAGTGTGGAGAACAAAACGACAAATTTAAAATTTAAATCAAACTTAATAATTTACCCTCTTGCTATGTTGTTGAAGGCATGAGCAATTCTCTCTAACCCGATCAATCTCCTCATATATGAAGCCCATGGCTGTCTTCACATCTGAATCAACCATACGGAGCACATTGAATGGAATAGCATTATTGTAGAAAAATATTTAACTCTGATCTCATGGTAGGATGGTGGCTTGAATCCTGGACCATGTTTTGCAACTGATTCAAACATTTTACAGAATTCCTCTGTCCTTGCCACATTGAATGGAATAGTATTATTGTAGAAAAAAGAGGCAATGTCTTCACATGCTTCCTCTCTCAAATTCTTCTTTAAGATGCTATTTATTGTAGCTTGAATGCTCACTCCTCTTTTTTAAAAAATATTTTTATCATGCCCACCATCCTCTTCACTCTGTTTTCTTTTTCCACCAAGTTCATCACCATCATCAACTTCTGCGAATGTGATTGATTTCTTCATTAGTCTCTCTTGTAAAGTTGATACAATTCCAAACATTTGTTTTCTCACTTCCTCAGGAATAGAGCTACAAGGCCCCACATCTCTGTGTTCCCGCCAAATGGTGCTTGAGTTGGTAAACACCTCCGGTTATTATCTTCTTGCAATAATTGCATTGAATTTTTCTCCCACTTCCATCAACTTCAACACCATGCTTCCATCCTAGGTCAGTCCTACTTCCAACAGCATTTTTCATTTTAATTCCTCTATTAGAGGAGGCAGCAACAGCATCGTTATTGGCACCAGCACTAGAAGCCATTTTCCAAATGCTAAACCACCACAATCTAATATGGACAGAATAGAAATAAAGAGCAAAATAAAGAACCTGAACAATCTAATACTGGCACCAGCATCAACAGCAATTATAAAGAGCAGCATTCTAATATGGGCACCACAATCTAATATGAGTAGCATTCTAATAATTTTAAAAAATGTCCTACGGATAATTTTAAAACTTCTAAAGTTTGAAGGGATGTTTTGTCCTAAATTCCTTAAATGCAATTGTTCCAAAATATTTCAGCTTCTTTGTATTAAGGAGGCAGGCGCGTTAACTCAAACGAGCAAATAAGACAAATGACGTGAAGCCCCAACTCCTGCGAGAAGATTTATTTGATTAATTTTTTAAAAAAATTGAACAAGAAACAGAGGTGAGATCAAGAGAAGAGGGGCGAGGGATGACCTCCAAGTACGAGAGAAGGGAGACCAGTGAGCCGTTGTCGTTGACGAAGAATAGAAGAAGACGGATGGTGAAGCTTTTTAACTAAAGATGCCGACACCGACCATGGAGAGAGCTGGAACCGTTGGGTACAGAATAATAGGCCTAAACTTGATGGGAGCAACGACGAGCGGTTTAGGGTTTAAACTGTGTCAAAAATCGGAAAAATGGGCTTATTGAACCAGGTGAAAAAAAAAAAATAAAGATCGGCGATCTGAAACAATCTTGGTCGATCGTACGATTTCACGAGTTTACCCACCGATCTTGCAGATCTTGCTCAAAACCGATCCTACATGCCAATCAGATTGTTTTCTCTCCAAAAAAACGTAGGATCGCCGATCTTGCGAGTTTACTCGCGATCTTGACTACCATGCTTATGATGGTTAATGAACAAAGTATGGTATCTCTACCCTTGAGTATACCCGTGTCTCTTCAGGACCCAAGTGAATCTGTCAAACCAAGCATGTGGAGATTGCTTCAACCCGTATAGTGACCTCTTTAGCTTGCAAACTTGGTTAGCCTTTTTCGTTGGGAACCCTGGAGGTAACTTCATGTACACCTCTTTCTTGAGTTCTCCGTTGAGGAAGGCATTCTTTACATTGAGTTGCTGTAGATCCCAAGCTAAAGAATAGATGAGAGAATTTTGATGGTATTCAACTTAGCTAGAAAAGCAAACATTTCTGTGTAATCTTCCCCATATATTAGCGTGAAAAGGCCTTCTAGGAGACAAACCTCTCAATAGGATGTCGAGTGCATGATTTGGGCTTATTTCTTTCTTCAATGGGAAGATCAAGGTTATAAGTCTCTATTACCTTTGTTTCTCCTAGACTCGCCTTCGGTTCTGACTCCTGGTGAGTGCTAATAGCATGTGGCTCTTTACTTCTTTTGTGTCATCATATGAAGGTATTACTCCACTTGTTTGTGTCTCCCCCTGGAATTGGTACATTATTAGGGGTATCAGGGTTATCAGAGGTATTAGGATTATCATAGGTATAAGGAGTGGGATTAGGTTCTGTTTAGAAAGGTGTATAAACTGTAACTGTCTACTCATCTTCAAGTGTCTCTTTTGTTTGGAATTCACCATCTCTCTCCCGTAGAACTGCAAACAAGGAATAATAAGGAGTATTTTCATACAAAGTGACATCACAAGTAACAAAAAAACCTTTGGAGACCGGGTCATAACACTTGTATCCCTTTTGAAAATTAGAGTAGCCAAGGAAGATACAATAAGGGGCTTTGAGGTCAAGTTTGCTGGTGTGATAAAGGTGAACATAGGATGTGTAAACAAACACCGTAAGTGGTATAGTGTTTTTGAGGTATTGGAGATTATTGTACTTGTGTAGGAGCTAAAGTGCTGTTTTATAAAATAGTGGTCGGCTTGGTATTCGGTTGATGAGGAACATGGCAGTAAGGTCAACATCATCCCAATGATATGTAGGAACATTACTAATAAACATGATAGCTCTGGCAGTTTCGAGAATATGGTGACTCTTTCATTCGACAATGCTATCATGCTGGGTTTTATTGGGACAAGTACTTTTGTGAACAATGTCATTTAGGGTTAGGAAGGTGGGCAAAGCTTGATTGAAGTATTCAGTCCCGTTATCGGTGTGTAGGATCTAGATTTGGGTTTGGAACTTGGTTAGGATCATATTGTGCAAATTAAGGAAGGTTTGATACACATTTGTTTTATCTTTCAACAGGTAAACCCAACTGACACGTGTATGTTCTTGGATAAATGTGATGAACCATTTGGATTTTGATATGTTTGGTGTGCGTGATGGTCCCCATAAGACGTGATTGAAATTTGGATGACCTAAACGTTGGCGCCATAACTCTGAATCATTTAGTCCTAAGGAGAGACACTCTATTGTAAGATTTAATCTTACGACTACCACTTTCATCAAGATAATAGAGACCACCGAACTCTTTCGCATTCCCAATCATCGTCCCCCATCAGCAGATCTTGAAAAAGACAGTAAGTAGTAAAGAAGTTAACTTGACATTGTTCATCATTAGCTAATTTGCTCACGGATAATAAATTACACTTCAACTTCGGAACATGTAATATAGAGTGAAGAGTAAGTGTAGCAAAGATTTTGATAGAATCAATTTCAGTCACAACAGACTCGAGTTATCAGCAATTCGCACAATTACTCCATTGGTGATAAGAGTATAGGATGAGAAGAGGGTTTTATTGTCAGTCATATGATCCGAGGCATCTGAGTCAACAATCCAACAATTTCCTGTAGATAGACCTTTATAATAACCAGGGCTTGAAAGAACTTACCTCTCTTGACTACTATGGCAGTAGGTTGTAGTATGGCTAACATTTCCATGACTTTGCTCAGCTGGTCACTTTGGGATGATTCTTTGAAAGCTTCAACCACATAACTTCTTCCTTTCCCTTTCTTCGGCTTCCAATCAGTAGGTTTACCATGGAGGTCCCAGCAGGTATCTTTTGTGTGCCATTGTTTCTTACAATGATCACAAAATGGTCGGCCTTTAGAACCTTTTGATTCTGTAGATCAAACAACAAGTGTTGAGGCCTCAGGCAGGTCAGGAGTAGCAACGGAATTATTCTGATTCTGAAGCATTGATTTGCGCCTATCTTCTTCATTGTGCAAAACGGTGTAGACTTCACTCACAGAAAGCAAGGGTTATTGACTGAGAATTTCATCCCAAACATCATCATAAATCACATTAAGACTAGCCAGCAACTCGTATACTCTCTCCTTTTCTTTCTCTTTGCGATCTTCTTTAGCATCAGCCCTGCAATGTTGAGTCTTATTCCTTAGGGCATTAACCTCTTGCTAAAGCGTTGATTTTTCAAGATAGTAATCATCAAGTGGCATGTGGTCCTGTTTTAGCTGCCACAACGTTTTCTTAACATCAAATATGCTGGACCTGTTCCCTAGAGGACTATATGTCTCATGAAGGGGCTTCCCATATTTCCCTTGCTGAAGGAAAGTGCATGAAACTCTTCTTTATTGAGGATGACATCGCATTGATTGACCAAGAGGATACCAATGCATTCTCATACTTCCATTTTTGAAACTCCTTGGTTTCCAATGTTGGGGGCCTTTTTGCTTCACTAGTTATATATTCAAGTTTATCCCATCCATCGAGAGCAAGAATCATGGATTGAGATCATTCCCGATAACTGTTAGTAGTAAGTTTCTCAGAGACAAGAAAAGTGGAGATGTCATTAGAACCAGATCGTGGCACAGAGAAAGAGGCGGAGATAGTAGACATACTGACTTTAAAAGGAAATTGTTAGTTTAATTTCTTTAGAACTAGACCTAGCAGTAAGTGAGCAAAAAAAAGGCCGAAAAGACGAGAGTAACGCTGAGGAAGGACCGAAGACGCTGACTGTTTACTCACAATAGGGAAGACGCTGAGATTGCAAGATGGTGACAAAGCTTGCAGGGACGGGCCAAGACTGATAAAGATCATCAAGAACTGAGACCTTCAGAGTGGGCGAGATGGATGACGTGCCAAAAACTCAGTGTGGTTGACAAAAGATGGAAGGCACGCCAAGACTTCAACTGGGAGGGAAAGACTCTCCATGAACTGATTGGGTTTGTCGAGAGTTTGGACAGAGCATAAGACGTCGACGAATCCATCGAAGAAGATGATTTGGACATAGGACTCCGACGAATTGCTGAGAAGACGATCAAACTCTCAAGTGAGATAAACCGACTGTTTTTTTTTTTTTTTTTTCTCCTCTTTGAATCAAATCGGCCTCGATAGTCTCTCTGATGCTCTAATACCATGAAGAAAAGTGGAGGACTGAATTGATCAATATTTTATTCACACTAGTAGATTACATATATATAGATATGACAGAATTGGGCATTAATTAGGCCCCGATATGACACTATACAGATCAGGAAATAATCAAGATTAATTACCCAATCACTACCTATAATTTTGGATTTGAACTTGCTCCCTAAGTTTCTGATCTTGCTACTTAAGCTTTGGGGTTCTAGAGACTCAACTCTGGTTATAAAATTGAAAAGTAAATTAACAATATAAATTGAAGGATGTGATCATTTATTCAAGCTAGCTATGATAATTGAGCGATCAAGGGAACAAAGTAATAAAAGCCAAATCTGATATGATAATTTAAGGAAGCTTTGCACATAAAATCTTTTAGTAGAAAGTTCTTTCCCTACTTTAAGTTGTCAAACTGGTCCTTTGTCAGCATTTGACATAATGCAGCTCTATCAAGTGGTTTAAGTGTTTGTGGTTCAGCTTAGGCAAACCAAACTAGTTGCTAAGTAAACATATCATTGCCAATGTTTTTATTTCCCTTCTTCGGATCATTTGGCTACAACTTAAAATATGAAGTTCTATGAAATTGTTCTTGCTGAAGTTACATCCCATTTTGCTTTTACAGATGTAGATCATACCTCAGAAGATCGCATCATGGACACAGTTGGAGTTATTTGTGTGGACAACGAGGGACATGTAGCATCTGGGGCTTCCAGTGGTGGTATTGTTCTGAAGGTGACAAATAAATTTCTTGGTTTGCTTAAACTTTAGTGCCTAATACTTCAATTTAATAGTCGAATGTGAATACTCAAATTTACGTGAGCAAAATATTTGACAGGTTAGTGGACGAGTGGGATTGGCAGCAATGTATGGTGCGGGTTGTTGGGCATCATCAAAAGGTCCTTTTGGGGCTCCTTTCATGGTTGGATGCTGTGTCTCTGGTGCTGGAGAGCACCTAATGAAAGGTTTTGCGGCAAGGGAATGCTGTGTCTCACTATCACTGTATGCTTGTCTAAAATATTTTAATATTTTTTGCGATGGAGGGATCTTGATATTTTAGTCAATACAAGTAATTGTATGCTCAAATTTCACCCTTTTTTGGTGATTTAGCGTATATTTGGAAGTAAAAAATGGTGATTCTTGCTCAAATTTTAATTGTTGGACCTCATTGCTGAAATGCATAAATTATCTACTTGAAAACTTTTCTTTACCTACTAGTATTCCCTGCTTCCTGTCAAGGAAAAGAAGTGCTATTTGATGTAGTAACACTCCGCCTATTGGATCTACCTGATGTTGCCTTTTTTCTAGCTCGCAATCTGGGGCTGCTGCTGCTTGCACAAAAATCTTACGCTCGGTTGTTGTGGAAAGCAGCCAATCTGGTACTGATGGCAGTTCAGGGATCTTAGTCGTGCACGCAGATGCATCTGTAACAGTGAGATCTGGATTCAGCTTTTCCTGTTAATTGTTCCATTAAAACTTTCTGATCTGTTCTTTTCTTAGGGTCAAGGAAGACTACCAAGGCTGGAAGCTGTAGAGATTGCAGCTGCATACAGTTCCTTATCTTTTGGAGTAGGATATTTTGGAAGCTCCATGGAACGGCCCAAGGTAGCTTAAGCTTAGCTCTATATGATGATGTGGTGATATCCCATCATTTTTGCAGCTTGATTATGATATTGTTGAACTTTTGTTGAGTTTTAACTTAGGCTTAAAGGTAGAATGTTATTCGTGAAATGATTACACCATGACCCATCAAGTGAAGCCTAGAATTTCTGTCCCTCTTTGTCCTTTGAATTACATGTAAATTTGGACTTTGATGATTTGATCTCATGAATGTTCTCCATCCAGTCAACGCCTGTTTTGGAAAATAACGCTTGTACTTATATCTGCCAGGTTTCAATTCTTAGAAGCACAAAACAAAGTAAGACTGGGATAGATCACTTTGGAGCAAGAGTAGATCTTTCTTGCAGAAGAGGTGACAGTCAAACATCTGAATCTAAATAACATGATTCAGATTATTTTTAGTTTGTATCTTGCCCCTTTGGATGTTGTTGCTTATTGAAAACTATTTATTATTATTATGCCCAATGAACAATTATCGTGCTGTACTTCACAGATTTTAGATGATGTGTTTCTGTTGAAAGTTTGAAATTCTCTGTAGATGGACAATCAAATGTTGTTTGACGATCTGGATTTTGATTACAACGGTGTTGAGTGCATGCCATTATGCAGAAACGTTGTTTACATGATGCATTATATTTTGATTTTCCGCCTAGTTGGAGGCTTCACAAACCAATCAAAATTTAAATTAAATCACATAAAAACTCATGTTAGACGAGTACGAGAAATCCATCAGAATTGAAGTGAAAGTTTCTGACAATCAAATACTCGTATCATAACTTTTCATGATTCGATAGCGAGAGTAATTTGCGAAGAGAGAACCATGCAATAACTTCAAGACATCGTTGAATTTTTTTCATCAAATTCTATGTATCCAGAATATCATTTTGTAGAAGCCAAACGCCTAATCAGTTATACTGTTCCAGCAGATGTACCAAATGATTGTTCGGAGCACCTAATACCTACACTACATCCACATACGGACAAGGAGAAGCGAATTTAGAAGTATATTGACGCTTTTACCCAAACCAAGAAAACCAGGTCAACAAACATACCTTCAAAATTATGTTTATATAAATAACCAAGCAATGCTTATTCAAACTTTATTATATAAATAACCAAGCAACGCTTGTGCCTGACTATGTCTTTAAAAGGCATTGCCATGTATAACCAGATTTCCTCCCTTGGTCATTAATCTCCCACTCGATTGGGAAGACAAGTTTGCATCATGAAATGCCTTTACATGAGGGATGGTTAATATTATATTGCTCTATTTTTTGACAAAACAACCAAATTAAGAAGAAAAACATATTTATTTTGTTCACTTGATGCACAGTACATAAAACCAAGATAGGGTAAAAGGCAAAGCCTCTCCAGAACAAAAGTTGGCGACATGGCACGTTATATAGCCTTTGGCCAGGATAATATCGAACATATAAATTAATGAAAGTTATAAATCCTCTTTGCAGAGATGAGGGTATTTTGGAGAAGCATAGCTATGGTCATAGGACCAACTCCTCCAGGAACTGGGGTAATAGCTGAGGCAACTTTGCAGGCTTCTTCATAGAAAACATCTCCAACCAACCTATAACCTCGAGGGCTATTTATATCCTGTCACAAACACCCAGTGGCACATTTAAATAACCATTAGAATATAATTTAAAGCATTAACTATGTGCTTCATCTTTGAAGACCCCACACCAACCAAGGTAAGTAGCCTGCCTAGTGTGCATTAGAAACCCATTAATATTACTCTACTTACATCTACTGGGTTAATTCCAACGTCAATAATGACTGCACCAGGTTTAATCCAGCTTCCCCTGACCATGTTCGGTTGTCCAACAGCAGAGATTATTAGATCTGCCTGTCTTGTGATCTCCTCAGGATTATTGGTTCTAGAGTGGACAACACTGACAGTAGCATCTTCCCTCTAATAACACGAGATACAGAGACAGAGGAATATGTAAATTCGAAACACAGAATAACTGAATAAACAGTTACATCTGATTGAAAGTTGGCCTGTGTACAGAATAAAATTTAAATTTGAACCAATGAGATATTACTTGCAGTAAGAGAGCAGCAGGCATTCCTACAATATTGCTCCGACCAATCACAACAGCTCTCTTTCCTTTCATTGAAACACCATATCTGTGCAAGAGCTCTATGCATCCCTTGGGCGTACATGGAACAAACAGAGGTTCTCTACCACGCATGGCAAGGCGGCCAATATTTAACGGATGAAAACCATCCACATCCTTCTCAATTTTAATGGCATTCAAGACATTCTGCTCATTCATGTGCTGTCACAGGATTGAGTAAAAAATGAGTCCAAATTCCACACACAAGTTGGAGAAAAAGTGCATGAATCAAATAAAGGAAAAAATTATGTTTCTTCATTTCAGCATATGTTACATTCAAGGTGACATGAAAGAAGTTAAGTATGACATCACAAAATCAAGGGAAAGGAAAAGTAGCTGAATGGCTCAATAAATTCCATTTGCTCCATAAACCCGATTCACTAAATTATCTGAAGTGAACTACCAGCAGTATTGATGCAAACATTAGACAACCTATAATTGCCAATATAACAGTCTTTAAGTTAAAACTATTTTATAATATATTCATGGAAAAAAATTAATGCAATTCTCTAATCTTATAGAAATAGTTTGGAACTGGAGAAAAATACAATCTAAAATGTCAACTGAAACATACGGCTGAAATTCTCATCAAAGCATAATTCAACTGAAAAACAAAAGAAGCCAAAGATCTAGATGCATACCGAAGGTAAAGGTAACTGAACAAGAATTCCATGAACTGAGGGATTATCATTGAAGGCTGAAATATGTGTTAGCACTTCTCGTTCTGTTGTATCCTCAGGCAAATGAACTTCAAAAGAATTTATTCCCACAGATTCACAAGCCTTCTTCTTGTTCCGCACATAAGTTGCAGAGTCCTTTCTATCTCCAACAAGGATTACAGCTAACCCTGGAATCACACTGATGGCTTCTTTCATCCTGGAAACTTCATCTGTTATTTCATCTCTGATTTGCTTTGCCACTGCTTTCCCATCAATCACCTCAGCGGAAGCCTCAGTAGCCATGGCAGCTGAGCATAACGAAATTTAAACTATACAAACTCAGAGTAGTGAAACAACACTGATGCCACAGAATGCCAAGGAAAAAACCACTGGAGTCCATGGGCATCAGTGCGTGCATAGACTCACATACATGGGCATTAAAATACCAAAATAAACATGTATCAGGTAATTTAAGAATCTCTTCCACAACAAAGTTTGGTATATTAATCTGCTAAACCAGCCTAATGCCTCAGATTCTTCATTGTACCAGTCACTATCTTCAACTAAATCATATACCAGGTAGGTAAAACACGTATTAAATGAATATTGACCTCGACAAATTCATGAATACAGTAATCCAAATACACTCTATAGCTTGTGTGCATCTACAAACCATAAATGATCAATACGTGAATAGCAAAAATGATTCAAGACCATTTCTAGTCTTAAGAAAATCAACATTACACTTTCAAGTTTCAAGAGAACAAGCATCACAAGGATTGCAACAATAAAAAGCTAACACCAACATATAAAACATAAATCTTTTCGGACGTGACTGGAGAGATCGGTATGGTTAAAGTTTGGGCGTTCTTGTTAATAGAACATGAATTTAGCTTAAACCAAAGGGAAATAAATTCAGACTCAGCGCTGACTTTACAGTGTATGATAAAATCCTGCCAAAAAGAAAAATAAAAATAAAAACCTTTAACTTAAACATAGTATGAGGAGGAAAGCGCTCGAATCCATGTCTCAAGCCTCAACTAAGAGACCGTAAATGCTAAATGGGATAGACTTCAGAATAGGAAAGCACCATTCTATGCACTTCATAAGACCATAAAAGACATCCTCTTACGCAAAACCAGACAACCCTATCACCGAAAATTTCCACAAAAGTAGCTGCAATATGACAGAAGGCGCACAAGAAGAGCAGTAGCTATATACCGGTGGAAACCACAGGAGATGTTGGAAAAGGAGAAGGGCGAAGGGCGAGATAACGAGGAAAGGTGGTAGAGTACGTGGAACCCATATGGAGCAAGCGGCGGAGGTAAAAAGCGTCAGTCCTGAGGCGAACAGGGAGGAGGCGGGCGGCGGCGGAGGAAGGAGAAGAGTCCGTGGCTACCATTGAAGCCATTGGATGACTCCTCAAACGGCGTCTCAGGAATCTAAACGTTGTGCTGATGTTGGCGGGGTTTCAGAAGACGACGGCGAATAGCTCGATGAACAGGTGGAGAGAGCTATGCTCTTTCTACTTCTGACTAGTGGTCGCGTTCGCGTAAATGGAATATGGAATCAGCGTTCAGCGATTTTGGCCCGTTCAAAAATTTCACTGTTTTTCCTTTTAAATTTGAAAGTTAAACACCTAAACGAGAACTAGACGCGTAGCGTACGGGGTTCGGAGTACTGAGACTGTAGTGTAGATATTGATTTGATAATTATTTTATACTTTGAGATTTTATGGGCATAAATCCATTTAAATATATATTTGAAAAAATCACAGTTAAATACTATCTGAACCTAAAGAAGCCCATTGAACTTGTAAAATGATATAGAAGGGAGAAGAGGGCAATCAGGAATATAGAAATTTTGGAGAAAAGTTCAAACTGTCCTTCACATAATGAAGAACACCAATCTTATTCCTAAAAAGTCTTCCTTCGATTATGACCTTCAACCTTAATCTTTTTCTTTTGAACACCAAGATCTAAGGCTTCAACCTCCACAATCTCCTTGAAGACCAATGGAATCACGTCGGAGCTTTGGAAGCTATGGAACAGGGCTTGTCAGAGGTCCGAGTCCAACAAATGTAGAGGAAGATCAAAAGAACCAGAAAGAGGAAGATGAAGAGGAAAAGGCAAATAATGATGTAGAGTTGCAGAGAGAAGTGTCAGGATTATTGAAAACAGGCTCCAACTTCTTCTTCCTCTAACGCTCACACTCGCGTTGTCATCCCTAGAACAGGTTGGGTTGGGTTAAGGTTTAATTCGATTTGATTTGATTCACTATCTACACACACAAATTAAGAAAAGAAAAGGAAATACCACATGAAATTCGAAATGAACAGTATCCGGGTTTTGGGGAAGAAGAAGGTGAACAATAAATATGATATTTAACAAAAGTCATAATGAGAATAACAAGTTCATCCGTAATGTAGAAATTATATCATTTTGAAAAAAACCAAAATTTGAGCACCATTTACAAAATTTATAATGGGAATAACAATTTCTAGTTTAGTAATACGTTTAACAAGTTTATTCGTTGACAGAGATTTGCCGTAATCTCCCAAAATAACCAGATTAGAAAATGATTTGCAGTATAATGTAACCTGGGTCGTTTCCCAACGAATTTGTTGATCGATTTAATTTGAACAAACAATAAAACCGAAAACAAGAAATTGGGGGTTTTTTGATTGGAAGAGATTGAAAACGAAATATCGTAAAAACAAAACGAAATAACACAAATTAAACAGAAAAAGAGGATTAAAGGATTAACCCAGGATTCGGATTCCACCACTTCCCTTCCTCGGACGAAAACAGCATTTATAACCGAACTCGTGATCGACTCGGACAAACCGAAATCTCTGCGTTTGTCGAAATTCCCTCAACCGAACAATCATTCAGAATTTGTTTGAATCAGTGGCGCACCTCTGTACGATCGCACAGTGATACTTTAACCTAGCCTGAACTACGTCCTTGGGAAATGTCGATCTGGGTTTTTAATCAAAAACCCAATCCAAATCCAAAAATCGAATCCGATTAAAGAATGCGTAAACGAGTTAGACGGTTCTACCGATTAAGCGCGAATCCTCTGGATAGTGGATGGAATCCTCATCGTTGAGTTAATCTCGAAATTTAGCCAACATAATTAAGAAAGACGAAAAACGAGATGAAGAACGCGAAGAACACGAAGAACATTGCGAGAGAATTTGAAAACTACTATTTTGATCCACTAAAATCTAAAAACGTGAATGAGAAAGTGTTTGTGGCTGCCGCTCACTTAACCTAAAATGGCAAAACGAAATGAGGCTCCAATCCACAATTCGGGCCCAAAATGGAAAATAAAATAAAATGGGCTTTAATTACAAAATTCGAGCCCAAAAATACATATGACTTTGGCTCCAAAATCGACCACCCTCTTGTCCTAATTTGCTCTTCATGTCTTCATAACAATTGTAGCTCTCTGAATCATCTGAAATATGAGACAAAAAATGAGGTAAATCAGATGTCGGTTCAAGAGTTATGGTAAAAATGGTGAAGCAATGTAAAACTGGAATTTATTATTAAATAATGGCTAAAATATAATAAAAGGCCCAAAGCCCAAATAAGTATAAAAGCCATTATTTATTAGCTAAAGAGTCCTAAATTATAAATCAATAGACAAAAAGTAGTGTATGAAATATTCAATTATCAATCATGTGGAATTATGTCGCTCAGGACTTGTTAATCGCATTATTGAACTTGTTAACCGCATTAAAGAACTTGTTATTCTTATTACTAATTTTGTTAATGGTGCTCAGATTTTGGTTTTTCCAGAGTGAAAATAAGTTCCACCTGATGAATAAACTTGTTAAACTCATTACTGACTTGTTAATCCTATTAAAGAACTTGTTATGTCTATTACGACTTTTGTTAAATTTTACATTTATTGTTAATCTTCTTCTTCCTCAAAACCCAGATACTGTTCATTTTGAATTTCAGGTGATATTTTTTTTCTTTTCTTAATTTTTTGTGTGCGTAGATAGTAATTTAAATCAAATCGATTTGAACCTTAACCTAACCCAACCCGATTTGGGGACGATGATGCAAGTCTGGGCGTCAAAGGAAGAAGAAGTTGGAGCCCGTTTTCACTAATCTTGACACTTGCTCTACAACTCGACATCGTTATTTGCCTTTTTCTCTTCATCTTCCTCTACATTCGCCGAAAACAGACCTTCAACAAGCCCTGTACCATAGCCAACCAAAGCTCCGGAGTGATTTCGTTGGTCTCTAAAGAGATTGTAGAGGTCAAAGCCTTGGATCTTCTTGGTGTTTAAGAGAAAAAGATTAAGGTTGAAGGTCGTGATCGGAGGAGGACTTTTTAGGGATAAGGTTGGTGTTCTTCATTATGTGAAAGGCAGTTTGGACTTTTCTCCAAAATTTCCATATCTCTTATAGCCCCTTATCCATTCTTTGTCCTTTCACAAGTTCAATGGGCTTCTCTGCGTTTAGGAAATTCAGATTATATTTTAGTGTCAAGAAGAAGAAGAAGAATTGGGGAGAAGAAGAAGAAGAAGAATTGGGGAGAAGAAGAAGAAGAAGAATTGGGGAGAAGAAGAAGAAGAAGAAGAAGGGGGGAGAAGTTCTGCGAAGAAGAATTGGGGAGAAGAAGAAGAAGAAGAATTGGGGAGAAGAAGAAGAAGAAGAATTGAGGAGAAGTTCTGCGAAGAAGAATTGGGGAGAAGTTCTGCACATATTGTACTTTGTGAATAGCCAAATCTGGAGAAGGTAGGAAGCTCCAATCCACGATCTCACTGTTAGATTCAAGACCTATATGTCTCGAACACCTTCACAAAATTTTAGGGCAATCGGACTAGAAATCACCATTTGATCATCGGCTTAATCAAAGTCTATCAGAAAAATCTTCAGCAAACATGAACTGTGTGTCTAGAATGAAGCTCCGTGTGTCTAGAACCTCCATGAAAAAATTCATGTCAATTCAACCAGAAATCGCCTTCCGATCGTTAGCTATATCAAAATTGCTTAGGCTGAAAAGCTATTAAAAATATTTTCTCTCACAAGAGTTATACCTTAACATTTGTGAAAAGTTTGACGCTTGTCATGTGAACACCGGATTGGTGGTACATAGTCGTGAGAGAGGAGATGCTGGGTTTTGGGTTCTCTTCCTATGTGAAGAAAAGCCTATGTTTGAATTGTCCAAATTTTATATAGGGTTAAGGTGCAAAAATACACATGTGCTTTTCTCCGATGAGCGCCCAGTAGCAAGTGCTTTTTTTATGTGCAAAAATGCACACGTGGTTACAAATTAGGTGCAAAAATACCGTTTGACCATTAATTTATCAGCAACTTTATTACCTTGTCTAGAAACAAGAGAAATGGACACTCCAACCATTAACTTTAGTAGACCCATGATTTCATCCAAAGTATCTTTGTATCTCCAATCACCACCTGAAACATCAGTCCTGTTAATCAGTTTGAACAATACTTCACAGTCAGTTTCAATAATAAGCTTGTCATTAGCAAACTTATTCCTGCATAACAAGGCTTCCTTCATAGCACAGCATTCAAACATAAGAGGCGATATGGCATCTATAGATTTGGCCATCCCACCAACAAAACTACCAACATTATTTCTACAGACTAATCCGATCCCAGCCTCCCCAGTTGCTTCCATATACGAGCCATCAACATTGATTTTAATAGTCTCAGGAGGAGGGGCCATCCACTTTGTCAGTCTCACACCATCGGTCTTGTAAACCCTTACAGATCTAGAGTTCAATTTGGCCTTAAAGTTCCAAAATTCCTCAACTTGGCCATTTACAAGACTCACCACATCCTGCGCCACAAGTGTTTCCCCCTAGATACCTAGTTACATCGCTTTTTCCAAATCCACTAGCATGTTGTGGCAAACAACGACTTACCATATTCATCCAAGACATTATTTCCATAGAACATGTCACACAAGACCACTTGCTGAATTTAAGTCCCAGAAGGCTTCCAAACCAACAATATCTAGTCCAAGGGCACAAAAACAATAAGTGTTCGACGTTTCTTTTTAAAACCAACAGATAGGACAGCCAGGATGTGGTGCACATTTGCGCCTAAACATGGTGTCATTGGTAGCTACAGCACCAGCACCCAATCTCTACAAAAAATGTTGGATCTTGGGAGGAGCTAACACCCTCCAAATGCTTTTCCAAATTGCCTTGGGAACAACAAAAGATGTACTAGGGACCTTGACTTTAGCAACCTCGGTGCAGTTTTTAGCCACAACATACCCTGATTTAACAGTCCTTGTTGGCTAACCAAATCACCCAATCAGCCCCTCCATTAATAGGAATGGGAGTCTTCAAAATCAAGTCTCTATCCTCGGGGGTAATCTTTGATCTGATAAGGTTAAGGTTCCAGCAGCCATCAACAATCAGCTCTTTCACTTTGCTGCTATCTTCATCCATTAATCCCTATGTACACTGCAATTTAGAGCCAGCCAATCCATGGATCCCTCCAGATATTGATGTTTTTGCCATCCCCAACCTTCCAAAACATCTCTTTAAGCAACAAATCCCTACCCTCCAGTAAGCTAGACCACCCCCAAGAAGCATGTCTCCCCTTCCTTGCTTTAAGAAAGCATTCATTAGGGAAATAGATGCCTTTCAGTGTCTTGCACCATTGTTCATTTGGGTGAGATAGAATCCTCCAAGCTGTTTTAGCAAGAAGCGCTTTGTTAAAACAAAGAGGATCCCTAAATCCCATCCCGCCATCACTTTTGCTCAAAGTCATATGCTTCCAATTTTTCTAGTGGATAACCTAGTTCTCTTACTTATGTCCCCACCAAAAATTAGATATCAGCCTATCTATTTCCATGCATGATTTTTTTGGAAACGAGAAGCAGGCCATAGGATATGTGGGTATGGAATTAGCCACAACTTTGATTAGAATTTCCCTACCCGCAAAGGTTCTTTAAACCCACCTTATCTCTAACAAAAGCTAATGCCGCCGCCTTAGAGCGCCCCCCAAATAGTTTGCAAACCCAGATATTTCCCTGGTTGATCAGAGAATTTGATACCCAAACAAGCTGAAATATTTACCTTCACATGCATAGGAGCATTTGCTGAGAAAAACACATTTGATTTTTCAATATTGATAAGCTGTCCAGAGGCTTTGCAATACACTTCTAGGATTTGTTTCAACACCAAATAGTTCACTAAATCAGCCTTTAGAAACAAAATTGCATCATCCACGAAAAAACAATGAGAAAGAGCTAGAGCTTTGCGAGATAACTTCACGAAGTTAAATCCTTCTTGTCATTATGAGACTGAATCATAAGAGAGAGCACTTCAGATGCAATAATAGACATATATGGGGATAACGGGTCCCCTTGTCGTACCCCCCTTTCAGGTTTAAAAGCCTCGGCCCTATGCCCATCCACCTTCAATGTGAACACCACTGATGAAATGCATTCCATAATCCAGACAACCCAGCCATCACAGAATCCCAATTTCCGCATCACGCCGCAAGGAAATCCCACTCCACCCGGTCATAGGCCTTGTTCATATCAACTTTCAAGACAATCTCCCATTTCTTCCCAGATTTCTTATGTTGCAGATAATGAAACACTTCATGGGTAAGTATAATGTTATCCTGAATTAAACGCCCCGCAATGAAGGCCCTTTGGTTAGGGGAGATAATTTTGTCCATCAAAACTCTTATTCTATTTGTTAGAATTTTCGCAATAATCTTGTAGGACACATTGCACAACCCAATAGGCCTAAACTGATGTATCCCTTCAGGTTTCTCTATCTTTGGGATCAGCACTATATCCGTGAAATTAATTTCCTTTTGACCAGATTTTCCAGTAAAAAAAGCCTTCACTATATTGCACACTTCATTGCTCACTTCCCCCAGGATGATTGGTAAAATAAGGCTGAAAAGCTATCTGGTCCAGGTGCTTTATTAGCACCAAGTTGGAAAATAGCCTCCTCAATCTCAAGATCTGTTAGCGGTCTCATTAGCTGGTCAATATCTTCATTAGCCACAACCTTTTTAACATAAGCCAACACCTGGTCCATAGGTCTAGACCCTTCAGAAATGAACAACTTTTGGTAAAACTCATTGAAAGATTTATTGATAGCCTCCTTATCCTCCAGCCATGTTCCATTTTTACTCTTTGATCTCAATATTTTATTCCTTTATCTCCTTTGAATAACACTATTGTGGAAGAACTTGGTATTTCTATCTCCACATTTCAACCAAGAAATCCTTGATCTTTGCCACCAATAGGTTTCCTCGCGATCCCAAGCCTCTTCAATCTACCCAACTAAGCTTTCAGCTTCCATGCCGACATCGGACCATCACAACACAAACACAATTGTTGACACAGATGCACAATTACTTTTTGGAAGTTAGGAAACTCATTCCTACTCCATTCCAATAGCCTTTTCCTGCACATATCCAGACGTCTAATTAAATCCAGAACCCGGTCATCCATTTCCCCAGTGACCTCTGCCCAACTCCTCCCAACAATCTGCAGAAAATCCATATGTTGTCCCAATTAGCCTCAAATTTAAAGGTCTTTGGGGCTTTGTCATCACGATAGCAACAGTCAACCACCAAGGAGTGATGATCCGAACCCACAGGATCCACGTGAAAGACTATAGCATGAGAAAACTCATCTTTGAACTCAACTTTCCCAAGAGCTTGGTCAATTCTTTCTCTTACCGGTGCCCCACTCCTCTTATTACACCATGTGAACTTGGAACCTTTAGACTCCAAGTCCATTAAGTTGCAATCCAATAGTAGGGTTTGGAAGTTAATGATTTTCCTCATAGCTCTAGGATTACCCCCCCTCTTTTTCATTCTAAGAAAGTAAGTCATTGAAGTCACCAATAGCTAGCCAAGAAACAGAAATGCCAGTCGCTAGCCTCCTCAAAGAATCCCACACAATTCTGCGTTCACCCTCCTTAGGCGGACCATAGACAAATGATATTAATTGCAGCACATTCTGGCAACCAGATTCAGTGAATGTATGTATAATGTTTCTTGATTTATATAGGACAATCAACAAGATGGAATCCACCCAACATACAGCCAAACCACCCGAAAGACCTCTCGGTTCCACACAAAGTTCTTGATCATCGCCGCATTTCAACCTTAAATTTTTACACTTCGCAGAGTTTATTTTTGTTTCCATTAGGAAGATTTTCGAGGGACAAAACTTTCTCATCATATCCCTTAGGTTCTTGACTGTCAAGGCTCTTCCTAGGCCTTGACAGTTCCAAGATAAGATTTTCATGGCTACTTGGTGGCTGTCATAGGTCTGCCACCTACGCCTTTAGCAATATGTTTCTTCCTTCTACCTCTCTTGGCTTTGAACACAAAGTTAGACTCCACTGTATTTAACACTTCAAACTCTTCCATCACTTCATCCCATTCCAGCTCTTCAACAAAAATATTCTCCTTCCTTTCTCTACTTCTGCGCTTAGCATAACTCCCTATTCTTGCCTTAACTTTCTTTAGATTCCTTACATAAACAGAAATTACAGGTTTAGTGGCAATTATTTCCTCAATACTCGATTTCCTCCTTTTACAGTGAGGCATCTCTAACTCCACCTCTGCACTACTCTTAAAACCCAGCCTCTGTAAGCTACAAATGACCTTAGACAGAACCTTCCCACTATAAGGCACCATCGCCAGGGTATTCTCAACCCTCATATCTACAGAGGGAGTCTTACTGCTGTGTAGGACACTAGGTTAAGACATGCATACGCCATTAGATTTCCCAATAGAGGCTATATCGAATTTAACCATAGATTCACTTACGAAGACATTATCCTCACATATATGTGATTTCACAACTACCTGATCCCTAACGCTGTTACACCATCTATTATTCGTCTCCCAAAGTGGAGTAACATAATCATCATCTTCCTTAACCGTATCTGTAGTTGGCATCCGAGCATACCCTGGCCCCAAGGATTTGTACAATTTAATAGAAAACGGTCCTCCTCCTCCCTGTCAAGCCTTGGTCATCCATCTGATTGCGTTCACGCATCCTTCGCAAAATGGCCTCCTCTTTCTTCTTCCTGAAATAATCCGCCTCCTCCCAATCCTCCCTTACCATAGACAACAATTCCTCCCAAATCGTAGTAATGCTCCAGGAGCCAAATCGCAGTTCACTACTACAACCCTCGGACATCAGCTTCTCAGATTTACAAGCACAATTGTCATGACCAACTCTACCACAACTGTAACAGAAGCGCTATGGTTTTTCTGAAAAGACCTTTCTTTACTAAACAATAATTAATCATGATATCATCATTAAACCAAATTAACAAGAGATTAAGGAAAACTCTTTTCTTACAAAAGTAAGCACAACGAAGTCCAGGTCACAAATTTCACCCACAAACTCATCATAACAAAAACCAAAACTCTGGGCACAATTGTTGAGCAGAAGAGTACACAACCCACGAGTTTTACAACATCAAAGGGGTGTGTACCAGAACATTCTCGCACAAGCTTTAATTGTGGATCCACCAAAATATTATAACAAACACTAAAATATCATAACGTGTAAAATTAAATCTTTGGTTCAACAGTAAATACACAGTCATCCTAAAACGGTTAAAATAGTATTCTCAAAACATGTGGGCCCTAGAATGGCAATATAGAAATCATTACAACACCAATATCAAAAGAGGCCTACAAAGTTCTCAACGATTATGCCTCTGGTTGCTTCCCTTTGCTACTAGTGGAATTAGAGACCTCGCCTGAAAAACGTTGATAATGACGGGGTGAGACATAAAGTCCCAGTAACCAAAATTAATTTATCAAATATGCAGGAGAGGATTGCAAGTCAGAGAAGCAGGTTTATTATCGTAATTAAAATATCAACAATAATTAAATAATACATAATAATTAACAACAATTAAAACCATCCCCACTCATCCATCCTACTCCTCCTTATATCTTCTGGACGTGGTACAGCCTATCAGTGCTAGTATACCCTGCCAAGGTTAGTTAGTCACTTCAAGAATATTGTCCCCTCCCATGTCACCACCAATATACCGTAACAGGGAGGTGTCCGCCCAAAACACTTAACTCAAATTCCGAGCCAGGAATGAGAGAGTCATGGGCACAATTTCACCCAAAATCTCTTCCACACAACCCCACATATTTCAAAACATATAAACAATATGTCTCTATCACTATAGTTTTGAGAAACATAGTACAATATATTACTCCATTCTCAACAACTCGCAGCAGTTAACACAACAGCCACCACCACAACAATTTCAATAACAAGATCTACTCATACATACATATAGAATAAAAAATACACTGCTTCACTGAAATAACTACATATTCAGATATACACATAATTCTCAAAACACATGTCAATAGTATTTATGAAAATAAGGTTCAGTAAACACCTTACAATCCAAGACAAGCATATGAAATAAATTAACCCCGGTTACCTCAACTTCAAGCTAAACCTTATCTTGAGGAGCAAAATGTGAATAATCACCGGTCCGCGGGTAAACTCTACATTATCACAAGTATAACTTATGTAACTCAAAATACAAATTATAATAATAATAATAATAATATATTTTTGTAATAAAAAATGAGAATAATAGTTTTATTCTTCAAATTTCAAAACCAAACCGATTAAAACTTCAATAATATCTCCATTAACCCAAAATAAATTATTTATACAATTTTTAATTAGTAGAAATATAAGGTAAGATGTAAATCCTAAATTTCTTAAATAGAAACATTAATTTAAATTCTTGCAACAACAATTCAATAAAACTAAACCGATCAAAACTAGTTATTAATTGCTCTATACATATATACAGTTTTCTATTGTTAAAACTCAAAACTTTTCCAAAATCATAACCTCAAAATTTTCACTAATCAACATGATTTTTCCTTTATTGAAAAGAGAAAAATATTTGGGACAACTTTGATGAAGGAATTTTATTACCTCAACCTTCTCAACTTTCTCTTTTCCTCACTCTCCCACGCTCTCACTCTCGCTGTCTGACGCACACACACTAAACTCAACAACAGACACACTCCACACCATACCACACACACAGAGAGATATATATATATATATATATATATAGGAAAAGGGGGAGGGGGTAATAATTACCCCTTCCCCAATATTCCCACTCCATAATTAATTTTTTCCCCTTTTCTTCTTTCCACGACTTCATTCTTTTTTTTTTTTTTTTTTTTTTTTTTTTGAATTAAACAAAATTACCACAAAAAGCCCAAACCTCCTTTTAAGATTATCATTATATTTTTTTCCTCTCTCTCTCACAATTACAATAATCACATATGATTATTTTATAATTACAACTAAATCCTAAAAATTAAAATTGGGATGTTACATTTTCATATCGAATATCTATCCAAAATCTACTACCATGAGGTTTATCCATCCAAAAACCATAAGCTAGTGGTCTCTGTAGATCAAGCACTACTCTGGAGCGCAAGAAATTATGAAAATACTTGTAATTAAGTTTTGGATTCTCAATGAGCACCACTTCACCAACGAAACCTCCTATCCCGATTGCATTTTCCAAACACGAGCCTCCATCGGAAGGTTGTGCGTTTGAATCATGTGGCAAAGCGACTAAAATCAAACTCCTCATTCGTCTTGTACTTAGATCGCACCATGAGGTTTAACAGACTGCCATTTATGGACCACGGTCGACCACGAAGAATCTTGTTATACTCTTCCTCTTTCGTGAATTTAAACAAGAACACATTCCCTGTGATCTCGATTACCTCGAACTCCTCCTGGAGATTCCATGCCTTTTGCAAAATTCTCACTATTGCGGCATAATACTGTTGAATTACTTGCTTTAAGCATGAATTTAGATCCAAGAAATAGGTACAAGTCATTTAATAGTGATAATATTTGCAAACTTGTTAATAAATTTTATCCTAGAGATTTCACATAACAGGAAAAATTGTATTTGAAGATAGAGTTACAACATTTTGAGCTTGACATTCCTAAGCATCCAAATTTCATTAATTTATCAACTACATCTGAATTATGTTAAGGACTGGCAAGAACTGGAAAGTTCACCATTTACCCTTTTATTGATAGAGTGATTAGACTTGTACTCACTTTTTCAGTTTCTACAGCAACTACTGAAAGATCTTTCTCGCCTATGAAGATAATCAAGAATAGACTTCGAAATAGAATGGAAGATCAATTTCTTAATGATTCTTTGATTACATACATTGAAAAAGAAATTGTTTTGAGTTTTAGGATGGATTCAATTATAGATAAGTTTAACAATATGAAAACATGCGAGTAAGAGTCAAGTGAAATAAACTTAATTTCTGTAATATATTTCTTTTATTTTATTTTTTGTATATCAAGTATTTATCATATTTTAAGTACTTTTATTCATGATGTAGCATTTCCTATTGTCGCCACCCGTAAGTAAAATTTCTGGGTCTGTCCCACGATATATTAACACCTAAGTTTTTTATATTTGTTATCGTTGTTGAAGTATGATTAACATCCTAGGCTTTTAAGAATCCCCTATTACTTTTATTTATTCGATAGTATTTCCTCTTTGGTCTACTTATGGCTTAGTTATATCTGTTTGTTATAACTTTAATTTACTTTGGTCATGATCTCTTCCCGGTATGCTGCTCGTTCTCTTGGTTCCTCATGGTTGTCGTTGCAGTTTCACTTGCATCTGGGTGTGCCTAGTTGCTCTTTATTTATCATTCGGGTTATTCATGTACGTGGGGCTTTGTCTTGAGGCACGGTTTAAAGATTGAAGCTATGGTTTTCTTGCCTAGTTTTTCTGCTGCTCATGGTGGTCTTCTTTATCCTTGGTACAATCATACATTAATAAGGCCATAATAGAAACTATAGAATTGATGTTGATAATATCAAAACTTACCTAATAGTAGTATTAAAGATTAAACAGCCATATAAAAAATTGGAGATATTATGGTTATCATATTTATGAGGGCATCAGTTTAAGGAATGTGGCACCTGCAACCTGGCAAGCGTAGCAATGGAGTTATTTAGAAGAAGGACGATTATCCTCTATTTTTACTTTCTTGATTGTACACACTTTTAAGCACTCCTTGACAGACAAATTTTCAAGCATTGCTTGTACTTGGGAGCTCTTGTTGCGACATTCAAATAACTCGACGGCTGCTCCTCGGGGGATTTACATAATTAATTAGAGTTGGAAAATCAGGTCGAGCCCGTTTGAGCCTAGCCTTCATGGACCGGGCTTAAAAATTAGAAGAGTTAAATGAAATTGGCTCAATAGAGACGTGTAATACCCCAGATTAATAATGATGATGATGATGATGATAACAATATTATAGTAACAATATATATATATATATATATATAATAAGATTTAGAACTTTAAGAATATTGGTATTATTATATAACCTATTAATGAGTTGGCAATAGTTAAAGAGTCCAACCTATAGCTAAATCCTAATTTTAAATTATAAATAGAGGCCTAGCCTAACCTTAGCTAAGCGCTCAATACTTCTCTTCTCTTCTATTATTTCCTCTATTCTTACTTTGCGTTTCTAGGAGGTTAACAAAGACAAAGACCAGGTAAGGTAATCCTAATCCCTAAACCTGAGGCTGCACCTTCTTGTGTACATATATATAATTCTTCTTCTTGATTTGCGTGATTGACTATTGCAAAGCCATTCATCGTTTTCATGGCTGTGAATACACCTGTACATCTTTTCTCTTTTCCTCTCATTAATCTATATAATACCACACCTGTACATCTTTTGCCCTGGGTGCTTCGGTTTGTGTGATGGAAACACACACACACATATATATATATACATGCCTTTCATTAATATGTATGTATATATATATATATCCTTTTCAATTTGTTCAATCTACACCCGTGTTAAAATATATACATAGACCCTTTTTAAATGGTTTTGCCTAGGTTTCCGTAAGTGACAAATAGCAGTATATATATATTCAATTTGGTTCCGTAAATTTGAGAAATCCATTTTATGTGTGATTGAAATAATTTAATCATGGGATGATAGCTTTGAGGTGGTACCTCCTAAGATAATGAACACAACCGTTAGGCTTTACACTTGTCCCATATGATGTGAACAGACATTATCCGTTCTTCCCATTATCCATTCTTCCCAAAGTGGTGTCTGGCAGGGTTTCCCGGGACTTAGTAGCAACTTCGGAAAGAGGTGTGCACACTAGGAAGAGATGTTTTATGGCCAATTTGATTATTTGTAATTGACAGGGTTTCCCGGTCACTTAGACTGGCAATGTTTCCCGGGTTTACCATGGTTCTCTTCCCATTAATTAAACTTCATAAAGAATAACGAAACTGACATTTTCTGTTGATTATATATATGAATGATATTTATATTATTATGTAAATATTTTATTTTCACTATATTATCTTTGTTTTATTAGGATTACCAGCTTTGTTGATTTTTGTGTTCATGGTCGCAATGAGAAGTGAAGAAGAACATTCACTAATTTTAGCTAGTTTTTTTATGCTCGAATAAAACATTTTTATTTAAGTTTGGATTTATGTTAATGTAATAAATTAGCCTTACACTTGTCCCAATACAAGTGTGGCGATAACACTTCCTAAATTTGGTTATTTTGAATTTTAGTAATTATTGATAAAAATTATTGAAATTTTATGTTATTATAATCGTTAGAAATTTGGGGTGTTACAAGAAGACCTTGCGGGGCTTCGGACTTAAAAAGGCCGACTGTTAGACCTTGTTAATTCTTTAAAAAAATTAATAAGGAGTTGGAAGAGATGTTCCCACATTTGAATATTTATTGAAAATGAAAGTCAGCTACTCCTTGTATTGGCAACCTTCTCATCACAAGTCATAGGGTCAATCTTACCATAGAAATATTGTATAATAGTTTAAATTTAAAACCTAAATATGCTTCTTATGTTTTTTATGAGTTATTTGTGAACAATATTTTACTTTTGATTAGGAATTAGTAAATGTATTTATTTATTGGATGATTCGTGTTGTTCGGATATTAATATTGACAACATTTCTTTGAAAATTAAAATTTTAATTGTTGTAATTTACTAATTATATTTATTTGGGAAAAAAAGAGGAAAAATAGGTAAAATTTGGAATAGTAACTTTCGCACCCTATAGGGCAGGCCCTGCCTTGGTGCTCCCAAGCCAGGCTTTGAAAAACATGTTTTTCTTACCCCGGACTCTATAAGACCGATCCTGATTCCCAACTCTATAACCAATGGAACATCACAGTTATGTCGTCCTTTAAGAGCAGAAATGTAGAAAAAAAGGTTGGAGAACCAAAAATTTTCTAACAGAATGTAAATGACTCGAGAGAGAGAGAGAGAGAAGAAGAAGAAAAGGACACTTCAGAATTTTCTTATATTCAGATGTATTTCTGTACACATTTGATGGAATTCCTAATCAACTAGTTTCACAATTATTTTCCTTTTCCTATCTTTTTTTTTTTTTTCATTATATAGAAGAGGCAATCTTCATATTGCCAGTGTCCCTTCAGAGATTTGGTTATCATCCAATGAATCTGTGGATTGAGATTTGGATTTGCTAGCCATTCGGTTAAATCCATAACCAAGAGAACTGCCACTTGCCTCACACAGCTGTTGCATAAACCAAAATTAACATGTATCAATATTCTGACGTCAATCAACTATAAGGTGCATGGTATTTAAGATTTTCATATTTGGTGGAACAATTGAAAATGGTCGGTTCGTCAGTGAACAATACGATCAACAAAGCTAAAACTTCATATACGTGTGAGATATCCATAGTATTGGGATGGTAAAAGACATTAGTCAAAATGATGTCATCCTATCCTAGTAGCTTGGATAAAACCAGATATATTTGAAAATTAAAATACCAAAACACAGATAAGTTCAATGTCTCTTGAAATCTATGATACCAAAGTGATGATGATGGTCAAATAAACATCTCATGAGTGACAAGTCCCAGCAGTCAAAATGACTCACCCCACGTGTCGCCATGCTTGTGATTTAAACAAAATACATACCTCAGAAAGCTCAGCCAGATGCCGGGATCTGAATTCATTTATAGCTGATGCAATCTCTGACGTGGGAAGTTTAGCCTGAAGAGATAATGATTAGAGAACAGACAATAATCCAAAGAGATTACTCGCGCCATTATGTACTAAACTATCTAATCTTGGGAACCTCTTGCGTTCAATATTACAGTTCTGGCAATGCCTAACGCAAACAATCTTTGGCCATTTCCATTTCAACTTTTTATTCTCCTCGTGTCTAGGAATAGGAACAGCAAATGTCTTCAATGAGATATGCATTAAAGAACAAGTTCTCATAGTCGAAACTTTGGTAAATGATTTATGAGCAGGAAAGTTAAACGACACTTAAACCTGGTGACGCGCTATACAAGACTGAATCAGACAGTTTTATACATTCTAGGGTTAAGTAGCAAATCTGTCCCAGAAGTACAGCCTAAGAGCAATTTTGCCTTGGAAGTTCTTTTTAGCTCGATGTAGCCCCGCGGAAGTTTAAAAACGTAGCAATGTTGCCCTTTTTGTTAAAAAGTTAACGGTCGATGTCACTTTTTTAACGATCAATGTTAGTTTTTTAACGAAAAATGCAAGATTGCTACGTTTTTAGACTTCCAGGGCTACATTGAGCCAAAAAAAACTTCCAAAGCAAAATTGCTCCTGGACGTGTACTTCCGGGGTAGATTTGCTACTTAACCCTACAATCTATCTTTAACAGTGTTTTACACAAAAGCAGATTTTATGAGATAAGTTAAGACACAATAGCTGTCCCTCTATACATCATTTAGTTTATTACATGCCAAGGAAGTGGAAAAAGCTTTGGAAAGGAATCATACAGAAGGTATTTAAAATGACAACAATATGCCATTCAAAGTTTTGGCTTGATGGTGACTGAATTTTAGCATCACCCATCAAGTCACAAGTCCATGTCGGCACTCTGTTGAACCACATAATACTAATAATAATACAAATTCAACCCTTGCCCTCATGCACCATAATATCAAGGCATTCCACTAAGGCAGCCGCTATTAGCCTATTACTGCTATAGCAAGAATTTAATTATTTTAAAACATCATGTATAAAAGATTTGTGTCATAATAGTTGAGTTTTTATATTACATAGCCTCAAAATTTATTGATAGACACGTGATATTAATGAAATTCTTATTGGCATGCCAAATCAATTATGCCAATTAACAACACAGAAGAATCAATAAAATTATTCCCAAAAAAAAAAAAAAATATTCAATAAAATGTAAATTGATATAAATCAAATGATATGTCATTAAGTAAATAATAACTACACTCCAATACGGATATTGTATTCAAAGCATATTGATTTACCTGAGCAAGTACGGCAGCTGCTAGTTGAAGACTTGGTTCCAAGGTCTCCGGTACAACCTGCAAATGCATGTGACAGGCGGGGGATGCATAATTTAGAGTAATTATTCCAGTTATAGCCAAATACTTCACATTTTGCTGAAGACATGATATTAATTATGGACCACTATTCCTATTGCTTCAAAATTATATAGTAAAACACTAAAGGAGGTATCAGAATAGTACAGCAGTAGCTCCAGCCTTTTCTAAATTCAGGCCATGATCAACATCATGAGCTCGAACAAAAGTCTTCACATTTGGGAAGTACTTGCTCAGAGCCCAAACTGTTCGATAATTTGCACCAGGAGAATCTAGAGTTACCGCTGCAGCACATGCTCTTTCAGCCCCAATCTTGTGTAGGACCTAGTAATGCAATACAAAGCAAATTAGATAATGGGCATGAATGTGGTCTTAAGTGCTGAAATCACATGCACAGATGTACTACCTCACGACTACCAGCATCTCCAAAGTATACGGGCAGATCCAGAGCACGACCAACTGCCACTCTATCACTGAAGACATTTAACAAAGATGGTAATGGGTTAGATCATCTACAGCTATTTTCCAATTCCATCCAAAATTGAATGCATAATATTAGTTTACATATCTTAAGAAAAAAGACAGGGAGGAAGCTAAACAAAGAATCCATAGAAAAAATAAAATACTGCCCATCTTTGTCCCAAAAGGTTACTGTTATATAGTAGTAACTAGAAACCAACACTCTCTAACGCCTCATAAAATCAGCAGCAGATGAACATCACACATCATATTTGAACACATCTAGATAACAGTCAAAAGTGTTGCATTTTTCTTTTCCTTTTTCAATAGAAGTAACATAAAAACTAGGTAATGCGGGGTCAACTTGTTCATCTTAAAGAAGTATTGAGAGGAAATGGTAAAGTTTCACTTGGCTTATTAAGTTACCTTCTCACGTCTAGAGCAACAAAAGGGATCAGTCGCTCAGAAAGAAGTTGAGCAATGATCTGTAACATCATAGACATAAATTGTTATGCCTAAATCTATTATTTAAATTAATAAAACAATCAAATGAGAAAAACGGACAAAAAACTGAAAAAGAACTTACCTGGCCAACTCGTCCAAATCCACAAATAATGATGTGATCTTGCAAATCATCCGTCTGTAGTCATCCACAATGTAAACTAGATATCATGCTAACTCTAAATCAAAGTTAAATAATAAATTATTATTGAGTTTGAGCTTACAGAATTCAATATTTACAACCACAAGTATTTCTCAAAGCACTAAACTATGATATACAATTTCCAGTTGACTGACTGCAAACAGGTTGATAATCTCATAAAGGAGCAGAAATCATGCAAAGATTTCATATGCAAGGAACAAATGTCCCAGCTAATCAAAATGGAATTAAGGATAAAAGTTGTTAGATTTAAATTAACCCTCTAAATGGTAAACAAATTTATCCTTTTATCAACTAAAGTACTGCCCAGAAATTAGTTCAGACTATGATTATTGTATTAATTTATGATAGACTTGCAAGTTCGGTTCAGCACTATTTAATTGGATGACATTTAGTTTGGCCTTGAGATATCCTATAACTAGTAGGATAAGTATTTTATATCGTATCCTCAATCAGGATTCCATGAGTTTTTAGTTCAGATTGCATGTCAAGGGTTGTTAGAGTTGCAACTATACAAGGCATATAATCTCTGTTAGAGATCAGAACTAGTCAATTGCATTTTGTTATATAAAGAATATGATGGGTGATATAGTGTGAGTTGGGTGTTCTAACCTCCTGTCAAGAAATCTGCTTCAATACTAATATCAGTGCTTTGTGGTGCTCTGTGTAATTCTAGATGCATATAGCGAGATTGGTATCAAAATACATTTTTAATTTTTTCAATAGATGTTTGGGTCTGGTTATATACTACCTACGATCCTAAATATAAGACTCAGTTGACTTTTTTGCGAAGATTAAGGAAGTTAAATAAATTAATTTAGAATATTTACCTTTATCAATTTTCCTCAAACTAATTTGCTCGACTTAAAAACTAATACATAATCTGATGATACACAACAAATGTTATGATTAAGTGATTTATCTTTTATTTAGCTTTCTTAATCTCTTTAAAAAAAAAAAAGTCAACTAGGTCTTATATTTAGGACTGGAAATAATAAATAGTAGCATAATAACAAAAATGGAAAACAATTCGGTATGAACACTTGAGAATGTAGTTCACAGATTTAATGTCACAGTTAGTTTTATGTTTATTGGCATATATTAACTTTGCCTTAATTGATCAAAAAAGAAAATACCTAGCTTTTCCTGAAAAGAAATGTCAGTAAACATATTTTAGTTGTCAGTTATTTAGGCTTGGTTTTAAGCAAGAGTATACAACATATTTAGAAACATGATGGCCATATTATGACCAATATTATTGGTACGATAGGTTACTTTGAGAAGGGATTCAGATTTTTTACAATATATGCAAGAAGTTTTCCTTCCGTGAGGCTGATATAGAATTTTGTAAGGCTAGTTTTACTTGAAACATTTAAGTGTTGTAAATCTTCTCTTGCCATAAAACAATAGCAAAATCAGCAATATGCTCTAGCCATCAAGGAAACTGGCAATTGATACAACTTCATGAAAGTCACTTATTAGAGATTTTACCTCACTTTCTACAGGTAATAAGCTTCGAACATCATGCAGCTCAAAACGGGAAGCAATAAGCTGGCCGCCGGCAGCTAACCATGGTGTAAGAGCCATAGAGATTCCCACAAGAAGAAATAGTAGAGATGAAAGTTGGGAAGACATTATGCCCTGAAGAAGTGTGATGGACCAAAAAGTTATGTACATCATATCAATTTTAAAGGAAAAAATTATTATATTGTAGGAGATGTGAATAGACCAATCAATTTTAATATTTTTTAATTTTTGGAACGAAGTTGAAGAATTCCTCAACACAAAACCGACAATAAAGAATATGGCAACAGGGGGAAAATCATCAAAACTATATGGCAACAGGGGGAAAAATTTGCAAGAGAATCCACCCAAAATAATAGTCATATTAGCAAAGCCCCAAAACCTCTCCAGGAATGCATTAGTTGAACTCCCATGCAAGTACAATGGGCACCAAAATGGCACAAGGTATGGAATTCTGTCACACAATTAAGAAATAGTTGCTCAGGATTTCATAAAATTCAGGAGCTCCGGTCAAATCCATATACTCTAAATACTCTTCCCAGCAATAAGGACACACACAAATCTACCCTCCATCAAATTCCCTCATGCATGTGGCATGCACCATGCCATGAGGTAAGGCAAGAACAGATGGCTGTCTCAGAACAATTAGCACAACTCAAAAACTTCCAGAAACAAAAGTTTCATTAAGAAACACAATGATCTTGTCTGGCCAAGACATATTACTTATCCATTTATTAATAAATTATGAATATCAATTGAAAAAATGGACCAAAAATCTCCAAAAGACTTTTAAAATGCTAACCCAAGCAGAATGATTTATTTAAATGAAGATACAGCTGTGGCATAAAGTATTATATAGAAACAATTAAACTCTTGATAGAAAGACAGGTAGTTATAAAGGACAAAAACCTGATTAACAGCTTCGCCAAAAGCCACAAACGCAAATTCCCCTCCAGGAGCAAGAAGGAGACCAACTCTAATGGCAGAAATAAGCGAAATCCCAAAGCTTTTTCCAATCAAAGAAACCAATATAGTCTTGCCACAAATTAAGAGTCCAAGTGTCCCCATGATGACTGTAAAGTTTGACAGAAGGAGTTTTGGATCAATTGACATTCCAACCTGAAAATTCCCAAGAAATAATGGCAGTTAAATTAACAGATTGAATTCCTTTAAGATAGAAAGCAGAAAGCCAAGAACTAGATAATTTTCAAAGGAACTTTGGAGCTTGAAAATTGTCTTAAGGAGCTATAGTGGTCTGTCTTGTAACCATCAGTATATTTTTGTTTCTCAAAGTTTCAAAGTATAATAATCTAAAAAACTGACTTTCTACTATATCTTTGGTGTGTAAATCTCCCATTACTTTCCTTTTTCTTTCTCTTTTTTTTTTTTCCCTCTCTTTTTTTTTTTTTTTTTCCTCATCCATTCCTTACTCCATTCATTTCCCAAAGATTAGTTTATTTCAATAACCTTGTTGTCTTTCCTTCCATGCACCTTGTTATTTGTGAACTTATCTAGTCTATGATGGACTTGCCCACTCCTTTGTGCTCCCCCCCAAAAAAACAAAAAACAACAACAACAAACAAACAAAAAATCAACCAGTAGTCAATTGAAGTGCTATGGGACTCGCATACTTCCTAGAAAGTACCAATACCTACCGTCATAAAGAAGAGCCCCAATAGAAGACCACGATATGGAGCAATATCAGATTCGACTTGTAAGGAAAATTCAGTTTCTGCAAGAAGTAAACCAGCCAAAAATGCCCCAAGTGCCATGGAAAGTCCTGCCTGTTTAAAGTAAGGGGAAAAAGAAGGGAAATGCAAATTAACAATGACATAGACAATAGATAATCAATCAAAGAGACAAAAAAATTAATTATCTTAAAGAAAACTCTCAAATTTAGGCTGGTTTTTTATTTTCTATGTATTGAGGCAATCTTGTTAAAAGAATGATTAGTTTGTTGAAAAACTGGGATCTACAAACACTAGAAGAAATTATATTCTCAAATTGCCACAAGTCAAGATCCAAAAGAAATAATAAGAGGAAAAGCAGTATGACGGTCACCAACCCTAGCAGTAAGAAGACTAGTCCCAAGAATAACAAGGAGTGTATTGGCTGAAAATATTTCTGCATTCTGATTTTCAGCAATCTGCTTATATATTGGTCGAAGGAGCTGTACAGACAAGAGCAGAATAAGAGAACAAAGAAAAATTGTACATATATCTGAAGCATCATCAAAAGAAAAATGTCTTTGATACGTTTCTAAAATAATAAGTGTCATCATAATCATAGTTTTTTTTTTTTTTTAATAAAAAAAGTCAGTTCATAAAACATGTAACTATCAGGATCTTGACACAGTAAAAAAAGATATCCTAACCATACACACTTTTTAATCCCACTAGGGCCAGACACAGTAAAAAGAAACTTGAAGCAAGTCCTGATAAAATAAACCATTACAAGTACAAAATTCATCTCAACCAAAATAAGCAACAGATTAAGTGCATTTTTAAAAGTAAAACTTCAATCCACCACTGATTAAATTATGAATCTAAACAGAAGAATAGTTAGAAAAATAATTTCTCGTCATATTACATCATAGATCATTAGAAACCGTATAAAGGAATCGGCAGTACCTGCCAGTAATCCAGACAAGAATCTTTAGATATCAATATATCCCGCAGTGAAGCAGCACTATCTCCATATACACATCTATGATGAGTTTTTTTTTTTTTTTTTTTTTTTTAGACTCACACATGTTTGATGAATTTAAATACATAACATGGATATACATATACTGTTCTATCATGCGAAAAATATGTAGTCCCAATGAGCAAAGAAAGGTAATCACCAGTATCGATACTAAAACTACAGACTATTTAATTATAAATCAACGTGTTGACAACTCTTGAATCTCATTTGCCCATACCACTTACCAATCGTCCACCAGCAATTATGGCAGTGATGGCAACTGCTGCCTTAACAGCAGCCAGTCCAAGAGCTTCGGCAATAGCTTGGAAACCAACCTGAAAAAAGATATCAACATTATGACAACATAAGCAGCCACAGCGGCATACACAAGGAAATGATGACAGGCTGATTACAGCCAGCGGGCAAGGTGTTCCCAAATATATTTGGTTTATGTTCCTACTAAGAAGAACATCACTAAATTGTATCAGGCACTTAACAAGTAGCACCTTAAATTAGAAAATGAGATGTCTCAAACTTTTAGTGAAACAATGTTCTATATTACGCATCACCTATAAGTTGTCCTTGAAAAATAAATAAATAGATGTTAGGTACAGAGACAAGGAATGGAAACAGCCTCTCCTCCAGTTGGAATAAGACTGCCTACATTTGACCCTCCTAGACCCCACCTGGTGGGAGCCTTACGGACCAAGCAACCCTATTTTTAGGTGCAGGGGCAAGCAAATATTTAACAGAACTTTTGTCGTGATGTCGTTGTGCAACAAGGATATATTGACTTGCACATCAGGCAAGTAGCACCAGTTAGCGGGCATCAAGATGTGTTTAAAGCTTTGACTTGTAAAGCTGTTAGTTCCCAAGACACTGTTAAATGCAACAAAGGTAGTGAAGGTAGGTACAAGAGTTTAATGAGAAAGCAGCCAATAAAGATAACAGTCAAAAGTATGCAGTAAAGAGTAGTTGAAGTTATGGTGTTAATGACAAGCAGGAGAGGCCAAGAATGGGGCAAATGGAATCAAGAGTCAAACAAGATCTTGACTCCCGAAGAAGTAGAGCAGCATAGGGCCAATAATGCCCAGAACAAATAAATGACAGGTTCACTTGATTGAAGTAGAGGAGGAAGGGGGTGAAGACAAGAATAGCTGTGACGAAGATGATTGCAATTCTAATCCAAATATCACTCTTAATGCCATTGAAATGGGGACAGTGCCACTGAGACAGACGTATAAGGGTACATAGGGAAGAAGATGGTACAAATTTTAATTGATTGTGAGGAGTACCCTTGATTTCCTTGACCTACAATGTGCAGAAAGGTGAGATTATCAACTGGAACCAACCCCAAAAATGTCTGTAACAGTGGCAAGAGGAAATAAACATTTGGGGTATGCAGGAAGGTAAATGGAGAATGGTTGTTGGGGATAGCCCTGAACAATTATGATAGGGCTTATGGTTGAAATCTATAGGAAGCATTCAGCAAGACTTTTCCAACTTGACTATGATTTTTTTGGTCACAACAATAAGCAGATCTGATAAACTAACTGCAAATACCCCGACCGTCTCAAATCCTTGCCTGAATCCCCCAACCATGTGCACTGGGATTAAAAAAAATGAATTCAACAAAGAAATCACAAATGTAACAAGTAGATTTCATATTGACTAAAGGTGGTAAGTTTGGAACTTGCCCGGGTAAGTCCATGGGCGAACCACCCAAAATCCGACAGTCTCAAATCCTTGCCCTAAACTCCAACCATGTGCATTGGGGTAAAAAAGAGTGAATTCAACAAAGAAATTATAAATGTAACGAGTAGATTTCATTTTGAGTAAGGGTGGTAAGTTTGAAACTTGCCCGGCAAGTCCATGGGTAAACCACCCAAAATCTGACCATCTCAAATCCTTGTCGGACCCCCAACCATGTACCTTGGGGTTAGGAAGAGTGAATTCATTAAAGAAATCACAAATGTAACGAGTAGATTTCATTTTTGAGTAGAGTGGTAAGTTTGGAACGTGCCCAGAACTTGCCCGGGCAAGTCCATGGGCAATCAAGTGGAAAATTATCTGTTCTAAGCGGTTTCAAAAACTCAATTGCATGGAAGTCCAACTCTTTTTACTAGAGACTCAGGAGGTACTGGAAGAAGGTTGCAAAGTGGAATATGCTATCCAAGAAGAAGGGAAACCTCCAGAGGCGATACATCAGTTGCTTTTCAACACCTTCATCTTTACCAACCTTTAGAGAAGAGCATCATCATAGCATTGCATAATGGAGATAGAAATGTCATTAAGGGAAAACTGGATGTTGAAATTAAAGAATCAACTTATATCTTTCCTCAAGAGGAAGCTGCTGATCTCTGATGACTTTCCAAATATATCAAAAATTCAAAATACATCTCAACTCTATTAAAAATGAGAAGTCATCAATCTCCATCCAAGACTCTGCTATGGGAGAAGTTCAAAGGTCTAACTAGCATGTTAGGTACTCTAAATGAATACTCTCCAGCTTGAAGGGAAGTATTGGTGAATATTCTAATGTTGATTTGGCACCTTTATTTGTCATTACTTTTCTTGCCCTTATTTAGATCGTATATCACAAACAGTCTAATGTGGAGTTATTTGGGGTGTTAATTGCTGTTACTTTATTTTGATACATTATCAGGAGACTTGCCTCCTATTATCCTCTACATATTTGCAGTCTCCAATCAGAATTTGAACAAGACAGTGGATATTTCAGGTCTGCAACTGTTCTGCCTATTCTCCTAAAAACTTCATAGTATACATAAAAAACAATATCATGCTTAACGGAAGAAAATAATTAATACTCCTCCAGTCTAAATATGGGATAAAGTTTGTAGTGCAATTTACACTACAAACTTTGTCCTATATTTAGGACCAGAGGTAGTACTATGATAAAGAAAATTTGCCTCGTTTTGCTATAAGATGATGCAATAAACAAGAAAAAGGTTACCAAATAAATATGAGGCACAGTTCATACAATATAACAATGTTCTCCTTCTATCACATCATGACATATCATCTGCCTACATAAGCATCTTAGTACAAGATGGAATGATGGAAAATCCTACCCCTCCTTTGGAAGAATTTGGTGAGATAAGAGGGATGAGTATTAGCAAGACCACAACGGCCAAATCCTGAATAAAATCAAAGAATAGTTAATTTATGTCAACATTTGGGAACATCAACCAATAAATTGGAAGTTGATTAACAATCAAAATCATAAATGACAAATAGGCATAACAAAGACTAGTTAGTATGGGTGCTTCAGTGTTTGGGACAGTTTCATTGCACCTTACACGACAATTACTCTCACATATTTACCTCGTATAATGTAAAATCACTTAAAATAAGCTAAGCCAAACACCCCCGGAGAAAAAGAGGATTCTCATCAAAAATCTCAAGAGAATCACAAGCTCAAAAGGTTTTAAAGCTGCTTTAATTGCACAAGATTCCAAAAGTCACTTCTTTATCCAAAGTCCCTCCCTCTTAACTTACAAGCAAGAAAATGCCCTCCTAAAAAGGTCGAGCCTACATGCCTATTCTCCCTCTGGGATAGGACCATTGGTACAATAAACCTTTATACTAAATTATGCCCATCCTTAAACGATTTGAAAAGAGATCTTAGTGGATTGTTAGATCCTATCTCAGCCCAGCCCCAAGCTCCAGCACAGGGGATACTGTAGGAAAGCTAAAAAAAATTTGCATGCTCACTCAATAACAGATTAATTCAACAAAAGGGTGCAGTGAGAAGGTATTTGCAGCAGTATCAGATATTGAGCCAAGAGGCATATTACATGCATAAGACAAAATTCATTAAACAGATTACCCCAATAATGATTTTCTCTTGAACATCATTCACCAGAAAATTCCTTAATTATTGTTAGATAGCAGGTGAGATATAAACCTAACCTGAAAAAGTAAAACAGAAAAAGTAGATCGGCCATGACGTGATGTGCTCTCACCTCTTTCCTGCAATACCTGTAAAACATGCTAACAGAAGTTAGTGCATCCTGACAAACTCTGTTGGTGAAATAAAAGCTAGAATAAGCACATCCTACACTGCTACAGGAAATATTGTGACTTAAACTCAGATGAGCATCCTACACTAAGGGAAATCAGGGACAATACAGGCTATGGTAGGTATTTTACGATACTATTTCTTTCGTTAAAATATGCTTACAACAGAAAAAATTCCAATTAATTATCAAAGGTGGAAATCACTAAAAGAGAATGTCGGAGATATAGAAGCATTAGGCAGGAGTATAAATTCAATATAGTGAGTGGCATTATACCAAAGTTGCAAGCCCCTGAAAACAGTAGAGATTTAAAAAGAAATTAGAAAAAAAGGGCAGATGGTGATCATATTACTTGCAGGACAACAGCAGTGGATGATAATGCCAGACCATTCCCAATAACAATTGAAGCAGGGCCTGGAAGACCACAAACAAAATGAGCCACCAAGCCAACTGCTACAGCAGTCACCAACACCTGAATTTGAATATTCAAACAGGCCAAGAATCAATGCTTCATACATGACTAGCATTGTAAAATGCAGCTTGCAGCAAACAATAACGAGAGAGGAAAAAGAGTTCACAATCACCTGAGCAGAGCCTAACCCAAAGACATATTTCTTCATTGAACTAAGCCTTTCAACAGAGAGCTAAACAAAGAATTTAAAACCTTTAGTTTTTGCTCTTGATTATGGTAATGATAATAAGGTAAAACATGAACTTGTGGGAAGCAAAACCTCCAAGCCAATATTGAATAATAAGAAAACAACTCCAAATTCAGCTATTGCTTTTGTCCCATGAACGTGACGGATGATGGAGAGACCATAAGGCCCAATCAAAATACCAGCAGCCAAGTAACCAAGAACAGGACTCCCTAAAAGTTGAAGCAGATGCAAGGCACAACATCACAAAAACAAGATATGAATGTCAGATAATCAATTCTATGACATATACCTCTCAGAAATTTCACAAAACCCAAAGCAAAATTCATATGACAACAGCGATATGGTTATTACCATGGAATTGAGAAAGAGAGGGAAGAAACCAGAAATAGAGGGTAGAAGAAGCAGAAGACAGAGATCAAACAGAAACAGAAACAGAACAGAGAGAGAGATTATTACATCATCAATCATAATCTGGATTACAATAGGGATTAGGCCTTTATTTATAGACTAGAGTGACTTAATGACCAAGCTAATCCTAAACTAAAACTAACTTACTAACTCTTCTAACAGTTAACTCTACTAACTGACTCTAACTAACTTTTAACTAATTATTATCTTTACATATCAATACCCCCTCCCTAAAACATCGTTGCCCTCAAGAATGCTGAACAACAAAAGTCAATTTCAAAGATTCACAAAAACTGAGCCATGAAACTTCTGAAAACTGCTGCTAGCTAGTGAAAGTTCTTTGACTTGGGATCTGGAAAGCAGAAGCTTTTTCCTTCAGATTGTGTTTAATTCTGCTGCACATTTCACCCTTTAGCCATTTTCTTATCTTTCCCTCCTAGAGAGCAAAACCTTCCATAGAGCATTACAATCAACTTTCCCTTGAACCATAGCTGAAGAAGAGTTCTGGTACGAGAGCGTTTAACATGAAAAGACCAATGAATATACATGAATACAGGCTCGGCTGAATTCACCCACTGCTGCAATGAACTTGGGCCATTTTATTGAAAGTTAAAGTCCATATTCTCATCCCATATTAAAAAATCCAGTGGGTCATGAAAATATATTGGTCAGTAAGAGATGGTGGGAACCAGATGAGGATTTGACTTTTCAAACTCACCCTCTTGCTGCCATGTAACCTTCTGTACCTGCCACATACTCCAGTGTATACTTCCTAAAGCAAGTGCATAACCGATGTTTTGCAAACTCCTTGAGCCAATCGACTGAAACAACGAAAGTAGCGATGGAAAGGAACCAAACAGCACGATGCAAACAGAAGCAATGGCCTTCGATATAGCAGAAACAATCGGCGACAAACAGTGATCACCCTGCCTGTCACTTAACTCATGCGTTCATCTTCGTCGCAGAATCGCAACTCTCCCTTGCGACTTGCAAGAACAGTGACGATGGAACAGCAGCGACCTGTGATGAGGTCTCCCAAACAATCACTTCTGGAGAAGAAAGAAGATGACTCGACGGCAACCTTGCGTTTCTGGTCTCCTCTGTCGCATCTTTCGTGTTTCCAGCAACAACTTCGCCTTTTGTTTCTTCCTCAAGAACAAAGGATTTAAGACCTTCGTCATCTTCTTGATCTTTTAAAGCTTTTCTTGCCTGCTCCGCTTTCTTGGCTCGCCATTGCAAGTAAAGTTCTTGCATTCTTGCCATACGCCTAGCTTCAAGCAGAGTGAGGGTAGTGAGGGTTTTGAACATCTTAAAAGATTCTGCAACCTCTTCTTTCAAGCCAGAAACATAGCCCTCAACCAGATAATCCGCTGGCACATCTAGTTTGGCTGAGAGGGAATCCAACACATAATTAAAATCTGCTGTAGACCCCTCTTGTCGAAGGTGCCATAGCTGAAGTTACCTCTTTTTTTGTTGGAGTCGTTCTTCAAGAACCAAGATTCTGTCTTCCATGGTTTCTTGACAATCTTGACCGAGTTGTACCATCCCCACAATTTCAATGATAACCGAAAGAAATAGAAGGAGAAATGAAGAAAGAACAGAAAAATAGAACAAAACAGAATCAGCAATGAAAGAGACAGCCAAGGAAGGACTGCTCTGATACCACTGATATGGTTATTACCATGGAATTGAGAAAGAGAGGGAAGAAACCAGAAATAGAGGATAGAAGAAGCAGAAGACAGATCAAACAGAAACAGAAACAGAGAGAGAGATTATTCCATGTTTCCATCGTCAATCATAATCTGGATTACAATAGGGATTTGGCCCTTATTTATAGACTAGAGTGACTTAATGACCAATCTAATCCTAAACTAACTAACTAACTCTTCTAACTAATTCTAACAGTTAACTCTACTAACTGACTCTAACTAACTTTTAACTAATTATTATCTTTACATATCAAATAGCATAATTTTTCTATTCAATTCATAATTTGCCTCAAGTACCTCTTCTTCCACTTACTATCAACATATCACAGCAAAACTAACAAATAGTAACAAGAAAACATAATCTAGAAAAGAAGCCTAAATTAGCTCTGCATCAAATTTTCATTTTAGCAATATGCGAAGATTAAACTTCCAGAGGAAAAACTTTGTTATACTTTAACAGCTTATGTTCCATAAGAAACAAAGCAACTGAGTTACCTCCAGGAATTTTTTGAAATATAGGCACAAATATAACACTCGCCAACAATAACCAAAGCATGTCCAAAAGTGAAGCTTCCTCCTCATTCACCTGATATAAATAAGATACAAGGAAAAAGGTCAGCAAGTTGAATCCAATTTAGAGAAGGGGAAATTATTATTAAAAAAACATACCTCTTGCTGAGGTAATGATGCAATAATTTTCTTAATTCTCTTAGGAAGTTTCTGAAGTTGTCTGACCACAGGCTTTTCACTTGAGGAAACTTCTTCAACACTGCTTGCAGTGACTTCTGGCTGTTGAAAGAGCTGAGAGCTCCTATCTCCTCGACTGGCATAAAAGGCAGCCCTGTGAAAAATTAAGAACGCTGGATGAAAACAGGGCATCTTCATATTTACCTTATGCATATTAAGAAAATATTAAGGCTTAAAACAGTCTCCCTTACGACCAAGAAAATAACAACTTAATGAAGTTCAATATGATAAATTTATTTTCAAAATCAACATTAGACGAGCTAGTTCCAATGGGATTTGGAAGGGATTCATGCCTGGTTAATGTGTAGCATTCATTGATGTTGTTCTTTCCTTGGTGTCAAGGGAGCCACTTTGTAATAACTAAGCAAATACAATGCCTTAATAATTTTGTTCCAATTGGCACAAAAATAAAAACTAAATATCATAATGATATGTTGTACTATTTCCACTATTTTATAATATACATATATAATTTGGCAACTGCAAGACGTGTGCAAACAACTTCTAAAGGTGTGAAACAAAAAGCAATAGCAACAAAAGACAGAAGATTCTGCAAGATCATACACACCCTGCTCCCATTAACAATAACCCAAGAACCACCTTAGGTAACTGCTTCTGTACCAATTCCACAAAACCTTGGAAAACTGATGCTGGTGTAAACTCAGCTCCATCTACCGAAAAAGAGAAGAATGATGCAGAAAAGAAACGGGATGACTTCAATAATCCTTTGGGAGCAAAGGTTGAGCTATCTCTAGTAAAATCTTTCTGTGTCTCCTGCTTTTTTGTCTGAACAGCGTTTTTCAATTTCTCTACTTCTGATCCGGCTTCCACAGAAGAGTCTAAGTCTAACTGTCCATTCTCATGATCACTCAGGTAATCAGAGTGAGTTGACTCCATCAAACTTTGGCTGCTTTGATCAGTTAGTGTCTCTGATGATTGCTTCTGAAGCATGGACACATCATGAATTGGCAAATCTCCATCCACTTCAGTAATGGCATCACCAGAAAAGTCTTGAACTGCTTTCTCCTCCTCAGAAACACCCTCAGAATCTTGTACTTGCATAGTTTCTGTGGTATCAGCATTAGTGCTTGAAATGGATTTTTCTGCTCGCTGTAAGGCAATCTCGGCATCATTTACTCGCTGAGCAGCCTCAAGTTCAAAAGCAACAGCTTGCTCTGCTAAAAGCATTATATTTGTGACATCCTCCTCTGCTTTTGATGCATTCAACTGTGCCTTTTCAGCAAGTTCGTTCAACTTCTCCACTTCCTTCTGCAATTCCTCCTTTCTATTCTGCCAGTGTCTCAGTGCTGCTTCACAATTTGCTAAATTTGTCTGGCATTCGTTGACATCTTCCTGAGCAACCAAAAGTGCCTTATCCTCCTCTGTTGTGTCATTGTCCCCATCACTCTCATCAGAACCTTGCGGAGAATCATGTTCTTCTTTTGCAACCTCCAAAGATTCTATGGCCACTTGTAGCCTCGCCTCAGCCAACGAAAAGAGCCATCATTGCTTTTTGAACAGCTTCTTTCGCCATACATTCTTCAGTGTCAATGTATTGGATAGCATCAAGAGTAGTATTAACATTGTTCAAAGCATTTGATGCTTCGTCCTGCAAAGATATCGCAGTCTCTGAAATTTTTTTAACCTTATCCTCGAACATGGCACTATTTACTCTTGCAACTTCTAAATTCTTCAAGGCCTTTTGCAATAATTCTCTCAGTTCATCCACACTATGCGGGTCTTCTTCTACTCCATGTCCCCTTCTTCCTCTTCTACTGATACAGTCAGTTCAGCACTAGAAGTAGACCCTAATCCCAATTCCTCACCGGCACCCTTCACATAATCGACATTACGACCATTACCATTAACGTAAGCCAAAGAATCATTACCCTGACACTTTACCCAAATTGCTTTGGATCCCGTAAAAATATCACTCTTCTTACTAGACCAAGTTCTCTTCATATCTGAAACTTTGAGCTCTCCCGCGGAAACCAATCTAGCACTGCAAAAAGCAGTACTACTGACTTTGTTTATCCCACGGAACCGAGCTTTCAAAATAGTACTCGAGTTGCCAAGGAAGGCACAACCAAAACATCTTCTGAATGTCATGCAAGAACCGAGATTATACTTTTGTTTGTAACTGATCCCTCCATCTAATATTCTTGACTGCGGTAAGCTACAAGTTATATCCATGTTTGAATTTGTTGATGTTCAGAACCCAATACTCAACGATAGAACCAATATTTAATACATTTCGCCTACACTAATAAGCCATTCTTCCGGCACCTGAAAAAGAAAAGAAAGGAAAGCCCCAAAGAGAATCAGTAACGCTCAGAAGAACGAAGTAAAATTTGTCACATTCATTTATCCAGCGAGATTGAAAATTGGATGCAGCGGAAATGTAGAACAAAAGAAAGAAGCAGAGGGAGTAACGAAAAATTACATAAACGATGAATTCAATACGTATCAAGAATTGACCAAAAAAAAAAATACGTATCAAGAAAAGTAAAAGAACCGATTGGTGTTTCGAGAGAAGGTGGAAAATCAATGGTAGAAAAGGCCGAATGAAGCGTCGGGGTCGGGGTCGTCCAAGCTGAGCTTCACTTTAACTTGTTTTTCCCCAAGAGTGTTGAGCCGTACGCAATGCTATGTAGAGACAGTGCGATTTTTTTTTTTTAATTTCCGTTTTTATTGCATGTTTGGAAAGAGGAAAACGAGAGTTGGAAGAAAATGTGGCCTGGGTAGGAGTTATCTATGAATTTCCAAGAATGTCCTTGCTTGGGGCCCGTTGACCCGAGTTTTGGTTATATATCCGGAGGATATTCTTGGATCTCGATGGATTTGGTGGTCACTCACTCGCACAGTAGAGTCGGGGATGAGGTCCGTGCAGCTTTATCGGTTGAGTTATTGTTGTCAAAAATTAGTATAAAAATATAAAAACGTTTTACATTTTTATACGGGTTGAAATACAAGTAAAAAACTGACTTTAACAGAAACGGCTAGAAACTTCACTCAAACACGTAAAAACTTACGTTTTTTATATTTTTTACGATCTTTTTTGCCCCAAAAAATGATGAAAAATTAAAAACCCTCTTTCCTTTATATATTTTGGACTTAGGATTACTAGAGAGCGGGAACTGGATAATTATATATAATTTTTAAAATATTTCTATAGTTATAAACGTATGTTTTTTTATATATTTTATATAGTTATATGAGTTATATCTTTTAAATATAAAGTTGTTCATTGAATTTTGAATAGTGATTTATGATTTTTTTTTTCATGCATATATATATATGGGAAAATCATTTCTACGCTATCTTGAGAAAAAAAAAAAAATTTTGCAACAAAGTACGATACGACGCTGTTCCAAAGTAAAACTCCATATGCATACATAACTCCTCAAATGTCTTGCTCACAAAGTCCACATGCACAGTTACTGAAAACTCCATCGGTTCAAAGCATGTAAGCACCCTCAAGACCAGTTGCTTCAGGTTCAAGGCTTTAAGATCATACCCAACTGTCTCAAAGGTAGCATAGCTGAATCCATCTTCTGGAGTAACATGAATGGTAGAAACAGCAGAATTCTCGATTGAGTTCATTGAATAACCACATGGATCAAACTCAAAGTCACATATTTGCGAATCTGGGAGGATGTTTCTCATTCCAGCATTTCACGGTCATGTGGGTTGCAAAGCTAGATTGATTTTTGTAGAAAATCGGGGCTTTGTCTCTATCCAACCAGGTCATGCACATCTCGAGGGTGTAAATAGAGTCACATGCGTTCACTAAGTCAAGACAAGCAGAAAGTACACATGCCACTTCTCTAGGAGTAAATTTGCCTCGAAAGTTTTTTTTTAGAGCAAATTTGTGTAAACTTCCGTAACAAAAATGATCAATCCAACTCAAGATCAACGACGATGAGTAAGATTGCTACGTTTATAAACTTCCGCATAAAAAATGATACCAAAAAAATTTCCGTCTTGGGTGCTCCAAAACCAAAACTTCAGAAGAAATCGATATTTATCCCTTTATTTTTCTCTCCACCAGCAAGAAAATGTGGGGTGAGGAGGAGTTATTTGTTTGTTTCTAAAATGGTCCTTGGTTCGGGCATGTAGCAAAGTGTAGACCTGGAATTTGCAGATAAATATCCCACTACCCCGACGATATTCTCCACGGTTTTCATCACTGCTGTCTTGTACCCGCGTGAAACTATGTTTTATAGTGATCTTGAATAAGACACAAATCAAAATACTCGTGTCTTATTGATTTCAATCATAACAAAGCTTGCAAGTCGGATCCATGATAATCTCACACTAATATAAAAATGTCGATCAAAATCAATTACATAAATATGGTTTATATTAACAGTTAACAAGTATGATTAGAGAGAATAATTAGGAGAAAGAAGAAGAGAAATGATGTATTATTGATAATAGAGAGCATAATGCTCTTACAAAGAATAATAGTGATGCTCACTTATTGAGTATTTTAGCTAGGCCTAGGACTCCCTTTATATAGACTAGGGCCTCTAACTAACCTTCTAACTAACTAACTCTCTAACTAATCATTTAATCTCACCTTATATTCTAACACGCCCCCTCAAGTTGAACACTCATTAATTCAAGATGTTCAACTTGAACAACAAATACAAATTAAGGGGTAAGGTGAATTTAAATTGAATAGTTTTCAATCAACAAAAGTAATACAAAAATTTCTTCAAAAAAATCTTCTCCATATTTATCGAGATACTTCTCTTCTCTTCTAGGCAAGACCATCAATATTCTTTGCCTCTCTCATACTTCCTTGACCCAAACCAATCCGCATCGCCATATATTTTATTGTTCGTAATTCCGACCAGGCTCAACTTAAAATCGCCTCTGTCTTTGATTGTACTCCCTTTAATAAAGCATTATCTCCTTGGAAGTGCCCTTTTCATACTCCTTCACACTTCATTAGACATTGGAATATTAAGCGCATCACGAATGATAGTTTAAATT